>JXCR01070981.1:27760-50078 GCA_002079205.1 Phalaenopsis hybrid cultivar | reverse complement strand
TTTTTATGCATAAGTAAGGTGGCATGTATGTATAAGTTGAAGTTTAGGTGTTGGATATGTAAATTCATAAGAATTGAGTGGGATGTATGTAAATCTTTCATTTCTTTTTTTTTGGCTTGCCATTGCCTATTCTGTAGGTACTCTTTCTCGCTTTTCCATAACAAGAACCAAATCCAGTTGGAATTAAGAAGGAACTTCACTGCTTTCTTTCGTCGAATTGCAAACTTTGACATTTGCCATATGGTAAGCTTCATCAATTCACTTAATTTTGTATCAGTTCTCTTTCTTCTGCAAGTTTAAGAATGATTCTATGTGTGTAACTTTTTCTTCTGATTTTTTTTTTTCAATGTTCTGACTAAATTTCTGAACGAAGAAGAACATTTCTGAACCCTCCTAGAAGATGTGAAGATTATTCTCATGCTTATTCCTACAATATCAAAGACAACAAGAAGCCTTTATCCCACTAAATGGGGCCGGCTACTTGAATCTTTTTTCTCATTATATCTTATTGAGTGTCATATTTTCATTTAATTCTAATAAATTAAGATTATTTTTATGTAACATTTCAGGCCTTTTTAGGCCTATCTTTAGCATCAGTCGATCTAAAACATTTACTCTCCTAATCGGATCATCAAACGGTCGTCGCTTAATGTGAAAAAACCATCTAAGATAACTTTCTCTAATATTGTCCGCCACTAGGGCTACGTCAACCCTTTCGTGATTATATTCATTTCACATTTTGCTTTTTAAGTGTAAGNCAAACTTTGACATTTGCCATATGGTAAGCTTCATCAATTCACTTAATTTTGTATCAGTTCTCTTTCTTCTGCTAGTTTAAGAATGATTCTATGTGTGTAACTTTTTCTTCTCATTTTGTTTTTTCAATTTTCTGACTAAATTTCTGAATGAAGAAGAACATTTCTGAACCCTCCTAGAAGATGTGAAGATTATTCTCATGCTTATTCCTACAATATCAAAGACAACAAGAAGCCTTTATCCCACTAAATGGGGCCGGCTACTTGAATCTTTTTTCTCATTATATCTTATTGAGTGTCATATTTTCATTTAATTCTAATAAATTAAGATTATTTTTTATGTAACATTTCAGGCCTATCTTTAGCATCAGTCGATCTAAAACATTTACTCTCCTAATCGGATCATCAAACGGCCGTGGCTTGATGTGAAAAAACCATCTAAGATAACTCTCTCTAATATTGTCCGCCACTAGGGCTACATCAACCCTTTCGTGATTATATTCATTTCACATTTTGCTTTTTAAGTGTAAAGCACTANTAACAGGATTTAGCAATGAATTTAACTTTAATCCAGCCAAACACTAAAAAATTGAAGACTAAATTCAACGCTCCGTTAAATCAAATTTTCTCGCATTCCGTATCTTTTACGAAATATGGATTTACTAAATCCGGTTGCGCGGTGGATTTATTCCGTTGTCGCTTGCAAGCTCCACCGTCGCACACTGGATTCGATAAATCCTAATTTATCGGGTTTGATAAATCCTATTTGACGTAAATCTAAATTACAACCAAATACTGCTTTAATTGTTTCCTATTTGGATTTGAGATGTTCTGATTTTCTTTTTTTCTTCCTTTTTTCTGGAAGAAGTAATGCAGGCAATGCTGCTCGGTTCTAAGGAGTACATTGTTTGGTTAACTCATGAGGAACTCAATGAACGGAAACGAAGGAAACCTAAAGCTAGTAGCCATCCAGTTATCCGGTGGAATACAGCCAACCTAGTTTTAGCTTATCTGAGTCCTAAATTGCAATTTCTGTTTTGTAAATGGCTTATTTTGCTAAATAGATATTAAGGCATGTAAATTTCTGACCTTCAAGTTCTGTAACTGGCTATTGTTGCCTTTCACTAGGGTGAACTATTGTTGTCTATGCTTTCATTTTGCAGGACCTTTAGGTACTAACTTCTAAAATAGATGGATATGCTTAGGTCCTTCTTGTAAATTTTTCTTTTTTAAAAATTACTGTTTCAAAGTTCTATTAACTGGTCATGCTAAATGATTGAAGCATTAATGAGAGATGCTTATAAGCTCCTTCTTAGGCCTTTTTCCAATGACTTCATATTTGCATATTTAACACCTTTTGCTTTTTTACTTTTATACCACCTTGATCTTTCTTATCACATCAAAAGTACCACTTCTTAATTTTTAAAAAGTGAAATACATTTTTTTATGCATAAGTAAGGTGGCATGTATGTATAAGTTGAAGTTTAGGTGTTGGATATGTAAATTCATAAGAATTGAGTGGGATGTATGTAAATCTTTCATTTCTTTTTTTTTGGCTTGCCATTGCCTATTCTGTAGGTACTCTTTCTCGCTTTTCCATAACAAGAACCAAATCCAGTTGGAATTAAGAAGGAACTTCACTGCTTTCTTTCGTCGAATTGCAAACTTTGACATTTGCCATATGGTAAGCTTCATCAATTCACTTAATTTTGTATCAGTTCTCTTTCTTCTGCAAGTTTAAGAATGATTCTATGTGTGTAACTTTTTCTTCTGATTTTTTTTTTTCAATGTTCTGACTAAATTTCTGAACGAAGAAGAACATTTCTGAACCCTCCTAGAAGATGTGAAGATTATTCTCATGCTTATTCCTACAATATCAAAGACAACAAGAAGCCTTTATCCCACTAAATGGGGCCGGCTACTTGAATCTTTTTTCTCATTATATCTTATTGAGTGTCATATTTTCATTTAATTCTAATAAATTAAGATTATTTTTTTGTAACATTTCAGGCCTTTTTAGGCCTATCTTTAGCATCAGTCGATCTAAAACATTTACTCTCCTAATCGGATCATCAAACGGTCGTCGCTTAATGTGAAAAAACCATCTAAGATAACTTTCTCTAATATTGTCCGCCACTAGGGCTACGTCAACCCTTTCGTGATTATATTCATTTCACATTTTGCTTTTTAAGTGTAAGGCACTCATCCACTTGAGCATTCTCATCTGAGCAACACTTGGTAGTTGGTTTCATGCTTCTTTATTATAGGCCAACATATGGTTGTTTTATGCATCAATTTTTATGTAATGCTTTTCATAATTTTCACAATCACTTATATTCTGGGGGAGGTCATAAACCTATAGTAATTGCTTATATCTGATGTTTAGGCGTGCCAAATTGGATTTTGTAGATTTGGATTGCATCTAACCTGAACCCAACCTGAATATTAAATGTCAAAAGGTTTAGCCAAAACTTGACTCATCTTCAACCCGATTGATCCAAAACTGACTCGCATAACATTTAATTATACACAATAGCCATTCAAGTCAAATTCGAGTTGATTTTTTGTCAGGCGGGCCAAATTTCTGTTGGCGGATCAACCCAACCTAACACAAAAATCATATTGCTTGGCCTTCTTTTGACTCAAACAGGCCCAAAAATTAAGATGGTCAAAACGAATCCGTTTTTCTTAAGTTGGGTTCAAGCTGAGCTGATATATTGGGTCAATTTTAGACAGTTCTGACTTATGACTAGTTAATTTCACTTTTCCTTTATTGGCAATGTAATATTTTATTATTTGGGTTCTTTCAAGGAGTTAGCTGTAAGTCTGTAACAGATTGTTCTTGTGCACGCGAGTGAACCAAGAAGGCTTGTTGGGAGATCTCAAGCAATATTTACACCATTTTACAGGTAACTTTGATAATTCTGACTGGACATTATCAGCCACTAAGGCTCTGTTTGGGGCCGCGTTTTTCGAGCGTCGCGGCCCCAAACCGGAAAGTCAAAAAAAATTTCGCCCGCTTTCCTTCCGCGGCAGCGGTCGATTGCCGCTAAAAAGGAAGAAAGCTGGCCGCGGGGTCGATCCCGTGGCCTGGCTTTCTCGAGCAGTAAAGGCTCCTTTGCCCCGCTCCAAATCCCCGCTCGTTTGCCCCGCTCCAAAGCCCCGCAAGGAACCCTAACCCAATTCGGGAAACAGCCGATTCTTCCTCCCTTCGCGAAGACTCCCCCTTCTCCTCCCCTGTTCGGGAAAACCGCCGCCCCGCTCGATACTTCCGCCCTCTCCGAAGCCCCTGCTCGTTTCTCCATTCCCGAAGACTCCCCTTCTCCTCCTCCTGTTCGGGAAAACACCTCTTATTGCTCGATCGGACCTCTCGACCGTCTCGCTCCGAAGCCCCCTGATCGTTGCTCCCTTCGCGAAGACTCCCCCTTCTCCTCCCACTGCTAGGCCGATCGCTGCTCGCCTTCCACCGTCGTTGCTCTCCGCCCCGCTCAAAACCGAAGCTGGTATTTTTTCTCCCAAATTTTTATCCGATATTTTTTTGTTGTTCTTTTATTTAGTCGATTTGCTCTGCAAAATGGATGAATAACAGCTGCAATTAACATCAAAAGAAAATATTAGATACATACTTGCATGAACTAGAACTTATGATTGTTACTCTAATTCCAAAATTTATCAAACTTGCATGATAGAATTCTAGATATGTTCTCTCTATAGTTCTTTGGTACTTATATGGACCCGCTAAACATGACAAGTCTTTGGTTTATTTATTTATTTTATCTTTTTTTTTATAATTTAAATGGTAGTGGATTGCTAGCTTGATTGTGGTTTTATCCCATCTACCTTTTTCCACAATATGTTTTATCCATGATAACTCTTATAAGTTTCAAAAACTGCTCACAAACCTTTTATGATCCCATTTATTGGATCATAAATTGCTTGGACTAACATTATAACCAATGTTTTTCTACAATTTGAGATATTCTATATTCTATTTTTGAAGTTTAGTCTCGCGGAGTGACGACCTCATTATTGTGCCAAGAGTGAAATTCAGTTCTAGAATAGCGTGAAAACATGACATATGGTTAATCGACCAAATAGTAATTGATATTTGCAAAAGTTTGATTTGATTTTTTACTTTGTAATTGATTTTAATTTTACATTTCATGGCTTTGTTTTGATTTAGTCATAACATGAATAATAAATCTAAAGAGGTTGCTACGCCTGCATTGTGGGAAAAAGAAACAAAAATACTATTTTGCGATCTTTGCCTTAAAGAGATTGAACGGGGAAATAGACCTACAACCTTTTTCAATAAAGAAGGGTGGCAAAATATTATCAGATCTTTCAAGGAATGTACAGGCAGGGAGTACGACAAGTTACAAATGAAGAACAAGTGGGACCAACTGAAGAAGGACTGGAAAATTTGGAAAGAATTGAAGAGGGGATCTACGGGTCTGGGTTGGGATCCAGTGAAACGAACAGTTGATGCACCTGCTGAATGGTGGGCTGACAGACTTGCGGTGAGAATTTTTTATACACTTTGTAATTTTGTATCTTCATATGTTTATTATTAATTAGGTGTTTATCAAATTCCATGTAGGTGGTGCCCGCTGCAAAGAAGTTTAAGTTTTCTGGAATAGAACCTGAATTTGAGGATAAACTCGATCGCATGTTTGGAGGCGTGGTTGCAACGGGGAACTATGCATGTAGCCCAAGCGAGACAGGGTTCACTGGCAATGCCGTGAATTTGGGAACCCCCGGAGATTCAGTTGATTTCATTGACGTCCCCAGCCCGGATCAGAATGAATATGAAACAATTTCCCGCTCCAAACGTCCAAAGGTTGTTGGTAAAAGAAAATCTGGTGCTTCTTCCCTCAGAATCGAGCTATCCGAGGCGGTTTCTTGTTTCAAGGCAGAATGTCAGGCTTCTCATTCAAGCACTATCGAGGAGGCACTTGAAATCATAAGCGCTACAGCCGAAATTTATGCAGATGAAGATTTATATCTATTCGCAGCAGAATTAATAGAGGACCCTATTCGTAGAGATATCTTTGTGAAGATGCCTGCCGCCCGCAGAGTGGCATTTATTCGGCGTTTTTACAATCGCTTGAACATTTGAGATGTATTACATTTTTCATCATTAGAATATTTCTACTGCATTATCTTTTATGATCACTTGAACATTTAAGTTCTTCTATTTTTTTTACCAGAATATTTTTATTGCATTATTTGTTTCTTTCTTTCTAGAGTTGTACTTGTGGACTCTGTTGTACCCTTCTAATTATATGCAAACATCTCTTTTTTATGTCTCAAACTCTCATGCACTTGTCACCCTGTTTATATTTAGGGATAACGATCACCATGAATGCAAATAGAATAAGACAAATAGAGGATCACATGGGCTCACGAAGAAGAAAGCGGAGAGGGATGTTTCTGACGGTAATATGTTTGATGCACGAGTACTACAACACGTACATTGATCGGTCGCCGTGCATGACATCTTCATATATTGGCGATAAATGGGTTGGAGAGTTGCTTGNAACCTGAATTTGACTCGTTAACTTGAATTGACTTGAATTTAATATAATTAGTTGTTAGGTGTGTATGAAATGGGTTACGAGAGTCAAGTTCGGGTTGAGTTCAAGGTGAGTCTTGTTAGGATTGATTTTTTTGACCCATTCAATGTTTTGAATATTTCATTAAATTAAAAATATAAAAAAAAAATTAAAGCAGTGGAAATTAAATATAAAATTTAAAATGCCTGCACACACACATACACAGCCAAATCTCAAAACATAAAAATCAAATATATAAGAATCAGCTGGTATGTGTGTAAATGCTCTAAAATGAATACATATAGAAAAATACATTGAACAAATATGTTTTTGAAATAAAAAATAAAAACCCAAAATAAATAAATAAATAAATAAACAAACCTCAAATGCTTGGCTAGTCACTACTATACTCCATCCAAGTAAAAAGCAAAATCTCATGTTCTCTTCTACTACCCATAATTCAACCTAAAATATTTCACTGGCTGCTTTTTCTAAATTTTTAAATTTACACCATTGTAAGTATTAATATTACAATCATACGAGAAATATTACAAATTTGTTCGCACGTGTTTGGTATACCCGAGCCTCGTTGAAGCAGATTTAGGGTTTGTGTGAAACAACTTTCTGGTTGCTTTATGTTCCAAACTGTTCCCTCGATTCTATTTGAGAAATTGTTTTCTAGCTCGTTTCAAGAAATTTGTGCAGGGATTTATTAAAATGCAGTGGCTGTCAGAAAAATGTTTCATATTCTGTTGTCTGGCTAACCATAGAATAGACAACATGCTTTGAGCATTCTCTCTTGGGGATTATTTGGCTCCTTTAACAATAAATAAATACATATACTAAGAAAAATTTAACTATTTATATATTTTTTTCAATTAGCATGTTATAATTTTCATTCAAATTAGTTTTAAATAATATAAAAAGTCTTTATAATATGTGGCAATTACATACATACCAACCAATTACTATGGAATCATAATATGTGGCAAATACAACAATTAGTTTTAATTTTTATATTTATACCACTCAAATTTTCTTAGTGGTAACTTTTATAATGTATGCTATGTATGAAAATTCATAAGAATCAAGTGGTAAATATCTAAATAAAAAAAACATGCTAACGTACACAGAAAAAACTAACTAGATTAGAAAATTAAAACATTCAAAGCCATGCCAACCTACTTGACACACAAACCCAACAGTTCATCAAAGTTCCACATTAACCCGAAACCCACCCCATATATCAAATAACCTGCCACCAAGTTCTTAATAAACCACCACCTGCTACTGAAAACAACTAACACATCAGTTACCTTCTCCTTCCGAACCCTTCATATACAAAGCTTCAGTTCCATCCCCATTCTGCCCGCCCCCTCCGTTGCCGCTTCGTCCTTCGCCTCCTCCCATTCCCTGCTTCAGTCCGCCGCCGCGTCCGAAGTCGGCAAAAACTCCCGAACCGAGCGTCCCGTCGCCGTGAAACACGTTGAAGCCGGCGTTCGTGCCGGAGCTCATGCTCAGCTGGCTGTGGAGCGCGAGCTGCTGCTGTTGCTGCAGTGCGGACATCGGCGACTGATGGTAGAGCATCGATGATCGAGCGGCTAGGAGCGACTGAGGAGTCATCGGCGGAGCCGCTTGATGTTGCATGTATCGTGCGCCGGATTGCATGACCGCATTCGATGGATACTGATTGAAAGTAAGTGATGAATATCATGTTAGGGAAGGGGAAGATTTGCATATGTACCATCTAATTCTCTCATGTATTTACACATCTACCACCTAGACTTTATTCTTTTAACTTTCATGTCTAATCAAAAATACTACTATTTAAATTTTAAAAAAGTGATGTATACATTTTCGTGCAAACTTAAGGTGGCATGGCATGCATGTGAATATTGAATTTTGCGTGTTAGATACGTAAATAGATACGAATCGAGTGGTTTTTATGTAAATCTTGCTTCGTGTTGTGCATTTACATACATACTACCGAATTCTTACCTATTTACATATCTAACAACTAGATTTTATATTTTAGATTTATGCCACCCAAATCTTTTCATATCACATCATAAATAACAACATTTAAAATTTCAAAATATGGAATATACCTTTAGGTGGCATGCATGTAAAAATTGAAATTTGGGTGTTAGATATGCATATAGATAGAAACTGAGTGGTCTGTATGTACATCTTCCTGCATGTAAGAGCATTTACATACATAACACCCAATTGTTATGTATTTATACATGTGACACCTAAACTTTATATTTTTACATTCATACCATCCTAATCTTTCATATCACATCAAAAACATCACCATTTTTACCGTGAATTACATATTTTCATGCATTGTTAAAATGGCAAGTGAGTAAAAATTTGAATTTGGGTGTTAGATAAATAACTAGAATTGAGTGGTATGCATGCAAATCTTCCTTCATGTTATAATATATAAAACCAATAAATTAAAAATGTTTGATTTATATATATATATATATACAAATNAAATAACTAGAATTGAGTGGTATGCATGCAAATCTTCCTTCATGTTATAATATATAAAACCAATAAATTAAACCCTAAACCCTATATTATATATATATATATATACAAATAATAACCCGGATCCCGCTTAACATTTGGGTCTAGAATCCCGACTGGTTTAATTTTTGGGTTGGGTTCAAGTTAGACCGGTACATATATAAATAATTTTTTTGCAATTTCACTTAAATTAGGGGGAAATAAGAAAATAGAATTGATATAAATGGCAAAGAGTGAATCTCACCTGGGACATGGTGGTCATTTGTGGCTGGCTATCAGCAATGGCAGCGAGGTACATAAGATTCCGCTGAAGTTTAGCCTGATTTCTGCAACAGGATTAACAAATAAAGCAAATACTAGCGTGCATCAATGTCTAAGAGTTAGATATTATGTGCAGGAAAAAAAAAAATCAAATTTACATAATGAAAATGCATCATTTTGGTAAATACATGGAACGTAAAAATATGAAAGCAGTTTTATGCCAGCAATTTGCAGAAATGNAATCAAATTTACATATACATACATTATGAAAATGCATCATTTTGGTAAATACATGGAACGTAAAAATATGGAAGCAGTTTTATGCCAGCAATTTGCAGAAATGTTTTTTATTTATTTGCAGCTAATACTATTTTATAAATGTATAATTGTTATACATANCATATATCATAAAAGATTATATGATCAAGCAATAAATATTCTAAATTCAATTTCATAATCACCTAGGCCCCCCTTTCAGTAAGTTTTTANCATATATCATAAAAGATTATATGATCAAGCAATAAATATTCTAAATTCAATTTCATAATCACCTAGGCCCCCTTTTCGGTAGGTTTTTAGTCAAATTGGTTCAATCTGAGTACAATCAAACTTAGATCAAACCGTTGAAGCACAATTGGAGGGTTTGTATCGTCAATTGAATGTCAAATGAACTTTAAATTTAAAATATTTATAGTCAAATCAAGCGTCTTGATGAGAGAAACCCAACAAGTCTAAGATTGCTCAATGACAAGGTCATTAAGANACATATATCATAAAAAATTATATGATCAAGCAATAAATATTCTAAATTCAATTTCATAATCACCTAGGCCCCCTTTTCAGTAAGTTTTTAGTCAAATTGGTTCAATCTGAGTACAATCAAACTTAGATCAAACCGTTGAAGCACAATTGGAGGGTTTGTATCGTCGATTGAATGTCAAATGAACTTTAAATTTAAAATATTTACAGTCAAATCAAGCGTCTTGATGAGAGAAACCCAACAAGTCTAAGATTGCTCAATGACAAGGTCATTAAGACACCTAAATCCTTAAAAGATGATCCTTGATAAAGGGAGATGAGTATGAACAATCAAATCAGATGGAGTTATGCACCAATAGACCAAAATACCCCTAAAAAAATATAAAGCCCCCTCTCTTCACTTAAGAGGGAGGACGAGAAAAAAGAGAAGTGAAATTTCAGTGTCTTTTCTGGAGAGAAGACTTGACAAATAACAACTGACCCCGTTAACCAGTAGCCGGCAACCACCATCGACCGACGAACTCACCGACCACTGACTATCGACAACCACAGCTTATAAACCATTATAGTCAAACAACGGCAGTAGTTAAATTTCCTAACACTTAAATTCTTTTAGTTATATAAAGACAAGTATAATTTTCAATGTAAAATTGTAACCATGTTCTCTATCATGAGAGAAAAGCGTACCCCTGTACTTACAAACATAAAATTGATTACTTTAACTGGCTAGANTATCGACAACCACAACTTATAAACCATTATAGTCAAACTACGGCAGTTGTTAAATTTCCTAACACTTAAATTATTTTAGTTATATAAAGACAAGTATAATTTTCAATGTAAAATTGTACCCTTGTTCTCTATCATGAGAGAAAAGCGAACCCCTGTACTTACAAACATAAAGTTGATTATTTTAACTGGCTAGGCCTCGTGATTTTTTCTCTTTCAACGATCCTCTACGTAAAAATTTTAGTGTCTTCTCCCACTATTCTTCTATTAACTGAGTTCGTGTTGGATCTTCCTGCAACGTCAAATTACTACTCTACCGCAGCGAATTTTTTGACATACAACAATAATAATATTAGTTTCATCTAACGCAATAAATAAAAGGAAAATTGACGTGCATGCCACTAGATTCTTACGTATGCACATACCTAACATCAAAAATTCATTTTTTTTTATACATATGCCACCTCGTCTATATATGAAAAGGCGCGTATATTTTAAAAATTAAAATAGCGGCATTTTTAATGTGATATGAAAGATTCGAGTGGTATAAATATAAAAATGAAAAATTGTTTTAAATATGTAAATACACAAGTATGACGTGACATGTATGTAAATGGCCGTAAAAAACTGTTATTGAAANGATATGAAAGATTCGAGTGGTATAAATATAAAAATGAAAAATTGTTTTAAATATGTAAATACACAAGTATGAGGTGACATGTATGTAAATGGCTGTAAAAACTGTTATTGAAATAATTATTTTTTAAAAGAAAATTTCTGTTATTGAAATCAAATAAAAATAGAGTGAGAGCTCAAAGTTGACAGAACCACATGATTTGATACTTACTCCGCACATTCATCTGTTTTTCCAGAATTCTGGTTGTCAAGAATTGCCAGAATCAACTGCTTGTTCTCATCCAAATACTGCAAAAATAAATAAAAATAAATCATTGACATATAAAACACAAAAAATACAATATGTAATTTCTAGATTTTCTATCCCACAATATAAAGATCTAATTAACTTCATTTTTAATGCATCTTAACCGCGATTTTTTTGATTTAGTATCTTGGATATTATTTATTTTATACATCCCATTTTCTCTTATCTTGTTTATTTTATCATTAAAAGCTATAACTCACTAAAGCATCCTTATTAGAATACAATTTACATATAAACTCTGCTAAAACTTCAACTGCTACCTTCTTAGCAGAAGACAATTTATCACACATTCAGTTTGGCACATCTAAAAAAAATCTAATTTGCCTCTATCTTTCAAGATTAACATTTTCTCACCTTTCAAATTCAACCATCTTTTATATGCTAAATCATTATAACTACCATTGCAATTTGAGCAAACTTTCTTCCAAAATCATCTTACAACCATTGTAAGGAGATTTAAATTTCTTATAAATAAGAATAAATTTATTTTTGATCTTATTAGTCCAATTTCAAGCGGCCGAGTGTTGACAAGATTTCTTCTATTCACAATCAGGTTTGGCGCGAAGTTTGAGGCAGTTTATTTGGACTTGTGTTTCACGCTTAATCAGACTTGTTGAAGAAGAGATGAGTTCTTTCAATCTTGTTTGATGCTTATTCAGACCTTATGAAGTAAGTTGATATTTCAACTTGATGATGACATCAAAGTCGGCTTACTTATTTCTTTGGCGAGGAGTATCTCTTCAATTTTTCACTGGTTCTTCAACGAATTGCGAGAATCCTACGACTCTATCGCTTAACTCATCAAGATGAATAAGCTTGGGAACGGCATCTGTTGTCAGTAGATGGACAAAGTGTGGGCTATTTCACTGCGGTCATATTTAGGCTTGTTGAGTGAAACGAGTTGTCAGTGACCAGCCATATTTGAGCTTGTTAAGTCCAATCATTTGCACTCACATGAGTCCTAGACTGAGTTGTAAATAAACTTGCACTTCTCTAACTTGACATATTGAAGCTCACAAACTCAAAAATTCTCTTGACTTCCCAAATTATGACAAGTCTGAGAAATGAACCTCAAACTTCTGAAATTGCTACCTCTAATATGCTTGTAATAGAGATATGTATGAACAGTCTTTTGAATGTAGCTTTTACATTGATATGTTAAATGTTCAATTGGGAAACTCGTATTTGACACGATGTAAACCCAAATTATAAACTATATAATATTTTTTGGTATCTCAACCCAAAGCTCGATGCCAATCCAAATAATATAAATAGGGTTTGAATGGCATGATGGAAAACATTTATCACTGGTTAAATATATTTAGGGAACAAAATTTCAAGCATGATGTTCCAGATAAATTAAAAAAGAGACTTATCTATAGAGAAATTCTTATAAAAATTTGAAAACGCATTCTAGAATCGCAAGAGAGTTTTCAATATTGTAATTAACTCATGTTTTGTTGGACGAAAATTTGAGAATAACTTTAATTGGTTTGCTATGTGTAATAGCTCTTAAATATCGATCACTGATTAGTGATATTGGCCATTGACTATTTAGGTTGATGAGTTGGCAGGCTGCNTCTAGATTTTCTATCCCACAATATAAAGATCTAATTAACTTCATTTTTAATGCATCTTAATCGCGATTTTTTTGATTTTGTATATTGGATATTATTTATTTTATAAATCCCATTTTCTCTTATCTTGTTTATTTTATCATTAAAAGCTATAACTCACTAAAGTATCCTTATTAGAATACAATTTACATATAAACTCTGCTAAAACTTCAACTGCTACCTTCTTAGCAGAAGACAATTTATCACACATTCAGTTTGGCAAATCTAAAAAAAATCTAATTTGCCTCTATCTTTCAAGATTAACATTTTCTCACCTTTCAAATTCAACCATCTTTTCCTAGGATCATAATTTCTTTTAATTATTTTCTTTATACTGCTAAATCATTATAAGTACTATTGCAATTTGAGCAAACTTTCTTCCAAAATCATCTTACAACCATTGGAAGGAGATTTCAATTTCTTATAAATAAGAATAAATTTATTTTTGATCTTATTACTCCAATTTTCAAGTGGCAGAGTGTTGACAAGATTCCTTCTATTCACCATCTGCTTTGGCGCGAAGTTTGAGGCAGTTTATTTGGACTTGTGCTTCACGCTTAATCAGACTTGTTGAAGAAGAGATGAGTTCTTTCAATCGTTGTTTGATGCTTATTCAGACCTTATGAAGTAAGTTGATATTTCAACTTGACAATGGCATCAAAGTCGGCTTACTTATTTCTTTGGTGAGGAGTATCCCTTCAATTTTTCCCTGGTTCTTCAATGAATTGAGAGAATCCTACGACTCTATCGCTTAACTCATCAAGATGAATAAGCTTGGGAACGGCATATGTTGTCAGTAGATGGACAAAGTGTGGGCTATTTCACTGCGGTCATATTTAGGCTTGTTGAGTGAAACGAGTTGTCAATGACCAGCCATATTTGAGCTTGTTAAGTCCAATCATTTGCACTCACATGAGTCTTAGACTGAGTTGTAAATAAACTTGCACTTCTCTAACTTGACATATTGAAGCTCACAAACTCAAAAATTCTCTTGACTTCCCAAATTATGACAAGTCTGAGAAATGAACCTCAAACTTCTGAAATTGCTACCTCTAATATGCTTGTAATAGAGATATGTATGAACAGTCTTTTGAATGTAGCTTTGACATTGATATGTTAAATGTTCAATTGGGAAACTCATATTTGACACGATGTAAACCCACATTATAAAGTATATAATATTTTTTGGTATCTAAACCCAAAGCTCGATGCCAATCCAAATAATATAAATAGGGTTTGAAAGGCATGATGGAAAACATTTATCACTGGTTAAATATATTTAGGGAACAAAATTTCAAGCATGATGTTCCAGATAAATTAAAAAAAGAGGCTTATCTATAGAGAAATTCTTATAAAAATTTGAAAATGCATTCTTGAATCGCAAGAGAGTTTTCAATATTGTAATTAACTCATGTTGGAATGAAGCATATTCTTCTTTCTTGGACGAAAATTTGAGAATAACTTTAATTGGTTTGCTATGTGTGATAGCTCTTAAATATCGATCACTGATTAGTGATATTGGCCATTGACTATTTAGGTTGATGAGTTGGCAGGCTCCTCCTTATATGTTTTATTGATGATAGAAAGACCGCCCAAGTAAGGTTTAAATTTACTATCAACTCTTTGATAAAAAATAATTAGCCTTCTCAGCACCAAAATCAATCTTCTCACTTGGAATATTTAGAGTTCCTCTTCTTGATTTTAAGAAATAAGTTGTAACATAATATAAGGAACTATCATGGTTGNTTGATAAAAAATAATTAGCCTTCTCAGCACCAAAATCAATCTTCTCACTTGGAATATTTAGAGTTCCTCTTTCGATTTTAAGAAATAAGTTGTAAAATAATATAAGGAACTATCATGGTTTTATCTTACTTCAATTTGATGAATTTATGAAGCTTTTTCTATTTCAGCTTGAATTTGATAATCTTCCGAGTTCTCACTCATGGGGGTTGAATTTTATGGCTGTTGATAGTGAAGTGTGATGATGACTGAAGTCATATCCTCCTTATGAATTTTATAAATATAAGATCTCTGAGAATGNCACTCATGGGGGTTGAATTTTATGGCTGTTGATAGTGAAGTGTGATGATGACTGAAGTCATATCCTCCTTATAAATTTTATAAATATAAGATCTCTGAGAACATAGATCAGATGCCACACCTATTTTATTTTCAACATGACTTTCCTCTTCATAAGGATTGAGTCTCTAGATTTGTTTATCCTTCCATTTGGACCATTCGAGAATAGATTCTTGGATACATGGTCCAAGTGTCACTCTCTGAAGTTCACCATCAAGAACTTATTCATGTAGGTTTTAAGCTAACATAATAGATAGCAGCTTCCTGATTGGAGCCATATTGGTTTCAATCACAAGTTTTCATATCTTCTCTTTAATAAGCTCCTTTCTTTGGCAACTTCTAACCATGTGCACTCCAGCGAACAAAATCTCATCTCTTCTTCTTTTTGGAACTAATGCTTATTGAATGATCGGTTGCTCGAACAACAGTTGTTAAGCTCCAAATTTAATATTTTTCCTTCTCCTTTGCCTTTTTTAGATAACTTTCTTCTTGATGCTTAAGCTTTAAAATTATGCCTTCCTAGTATAAAAAGCTGGGATGTTCTTTGATGTGCTGGTCAAAATGCAAAAATATGCAGATATTTTAACAAATTGAGGCCTCTTATGTAGCTTTGAACATATATAATAATGGCTCTAACATCAACAATTGGGAATCTTAAAACATCCATTGAGTAGAATAGTGTTCGTACATTGTGGGATTTCCTATGGGAGAATATTCTTGTTTATAGAGAATAAAAGAACTCCTTAAGGTGCCAACCATAACAATAATTGCTAGTAACAATATTTTCTTTCAAAATATAATATTGATAGATTTCTTTTCATTGACACTCATGAATGAATTTCTGTCAAAACTTTCGGTAGTAGATACTTAAACTTAAAGCTCAAGTATCCCACCACGATTTTTACCTTGTAGAGCTTCTCTCTATAGGGACTTTTCAACAACAAATACATGGATTTAGATCCAAATTTTAAGCTTCAATGCTCACAAAATAAATGTCATTTTGTTTGGACGTTTCAGGAATAGATCCTTAGACTGAGATAAAAGAGATGTTCTTCCGTTCATTGTACATAATTTATCTTTCAGTAAGGACTTTTTGATATAGATATTTGGATTGAGATTCAAATGTCATATTACGATGATCGCAAGACTGATTTTTATCTTTTTGTTGGTAGCTTTTCATAAAATACTCTTGGATGGAGATTTAAGAATCATACTCTAAAGCTTATCAGAAAGATTCATCTTTTTCATGGGCAACTTTCGGTATCAAACTCTTGGATTGAGATTCAAATGCCGTTCTTTGATGCACACCAAATAGTTTCTCTCTGTTGGGACCTTTCGGCGGCATATTCTTAAATTAAGATTTATGAGTCATGCTCTGATACTCACCACACATAATTTGATTTTTGTTGGGAGTGTTCGATGGCAAACTCTTAGATTGAAATCTAAGAGTCACCCCTCAATGCTCAACAAATAGTTGTTTTTCTATTGAAACATTTCGACAGCATATTCTTCAATTAAAATTTAAAGATCGTGCCTCCAAACTTACCGGATAGAATTTACTCAAATTTTTGAGTAAATACAATAAATAGAAGTATTTTTTTTACTATTATTTTATAAATTTTGTCTGCCACCATATATAAAATAAAAGTATTTTTTTACCAAATAAAAGTAATTAAAATAAGATAAATCTTTCTTATTTGAGTGCTAGAAATATGTAGGCTCCAAAAATTTACTTTGCAAACTCTTTTAGGTTGATAGAGCTTTATGTTTGGTATTCCGAGTCAATTTTTCATTAAGATGGTTTGTAGATAAGACATTACCTAGAGATTTCACCCTCATTTTGTGATAATCATTTCATTTAGGGTTCTAGGTTTCTCATAGGCACGGCCCTTATCATACTAGAGTTAACCCAAACAACAATAGGAAAATAAAAAGAATTACTAAAAATCCAAATATGTGATTACAACAACACATACTGAAATAGAAAATAACAACATAACACAAACTCCACGGGTGGTAGAGGTCGACAAGGTGGTCTGAATGCAGTGGGAGGTGGATGAGATTGGCCCCCACATCAATTGATGAAAAATCCTATGAACCTTCCCACTTAAACCAGACAACTGATTTAAGGGTGGAAAAGAAGCACAACCCACTCGAATTCCTGTTATAGGATCCACATCGGTTTGGTCCTACCTCTCGCAATAGGGTTAAATCCGAATCAACCTATGGTTAATTGCCCCTCGTGATAATAGTAGAACACTTTCGATTAAATTTAGTCATTAAGAGTTAAATATTCAACATATAGTAACAACATACTTGAATTTTAAATTATAAAATTTATCACATGGAGCTTAAAGTTGATGGTCGGAGAAATAACAACAGACTTGGTCAAGATCCCTTGGTTCTGTCATCCTGGATTCGCTGTGTTTGATTTACCTAGTCAGAGAAATTAGTTGACCCAAAATGACTGAAAGATCAATGTTAGCAACCATTGGTTGTGTCGTCCAAAAAAAAATTGCAGATTTGGAGTGGAAGTTTGTATAAGGAGACAAATCTAAGTAGACCTTTGCTAACTAAAGTCTTTGTCTCGATCAAAGATACCTTTACGATTCACAATTCAGAGTAGAAAATTGTTGGAAAAAATATGGGTCATAACCATTATCGTAATTTAGTGGTGTCACCCAGCAACAAACCACCAAGTCATAGGGCTTCAGTTATAACTGATACTTTTAGTAGAGTCATTGGGTTNCGCAAGACTGATTTTTATCTTTTTGTTGGTAGCTTTTCATAAAATACTCTTGGATGGAGATTTAAGAATCATTCTCTAAAGCTTATCAGAAAGATTCATCTTTTTCATGGGCAACTTTCGGAATCAAACGCTTGGATTGAGATTCAAATGTCGTACTTTGATGCAGACCAAATAGTTTCTCTGTTGGGACCTTTCGGCGGCATATTCTTAAATTAAGATTTATGAGTCATGCTCTGATACTCACCACACATAATTTAACTTTTGTTGGGAGCGTTCAATGGCAAACTCTTAGATTGAAATCTAAGAGTCAACCCTCAATGCTCAACAAATAGTTGTCTTTCTATTGAAATATTTTGACAGCATATTCTACAATTAAAATTTAAGGATCGCGCCTCCAAACTTACCAGATAGAATTTACTCAAATTTTTTAGTGAATACAATAAATAGAAGTATTTTTTTTTTTACTATTCTTTTATAAATTTTTGTCTGCCACAATATATAAAATAAAAGTAATTTTTTACCAAATAGAAGTAATTACAATAAGATAAATCTTTCTTATTTGAGTGCTAGAAATATGTAGGCTCCAAAAATTTACTTCGCAAACTCTTTTAGGTTGATAGAGCTTTATGTTTGGTATTCCGAGTGAATTTTTCATAAGATGGTTTGTAGATAAGACATTACCTAGAGATTTCACCCTCATTTTGTGATAACCATTTCATTTAGGGTTTTAGGTTTCTCATAGGCACGAACCCTCATTATACTAGAGTTAACCCAAACAACATAGGAAAATAAAAAGTGTTACTAAAAAATCCAAATATGTGATTACAACCGCACATACTGAAATAGAAAATAACAACATAACACAAACTCCACGGGTGGTAGAGGTCAACAAGGTGGCCTGAATGCAGTGGGAGGTGGATGAGATTGGCCCCCGCATCAATTGATGAAAAATCCTATGAACCCACTTAAACCAGACAACTGATTTAAGGGTGGAAAAGAAGCACAACCCACTCGAATTCCTGTTATAGGATCCACATCGGTTTGGTCCTACCTCTCGCAATAGGGTTAAATCCGAATCAACCTATGGTTAATTGCCCCTCGTGATAACAGTAGAACACTTTCAATTAAATTTAGTCATTAAGAGTTAAATATTCAATATATAGTAACAACATACTTGAATTTTAAATTATAAAATTTATCACATGGAGCTTAAAGTTGATGGTCGGAGAAATAACAACAGACTTGGTCAAGATCCCTTGGTTCTGTCATCCTGGATTCGCTGTGTTTGATTTACCTAGTCAGAGAAATTAGTTGACCCAAAATGACTGAAAGATCAATGTTAGCAACCATTGGTTTTGTCGTCCAAAAAAAAATTGCAGATTTGGAGTGGATGTTTGTATAAGGAGACAAATTTAAGTAGACCTTTGCTAACTAAAGTCTTTGTCTCGATCAAAGATACCTTTACGATTCACAATTCAGAGTAGAAAATTGTTGGAAAAAATATGGGCCATAACCATAATCGTAATTTAGTGGTGTCACCCGGCAACAAACCACCAAGTCATAGGGCTTTGGTTATAACTGATACTTTTAGTACAGTCATTGGGTCAAACCACGTTGATAGAGGACTTGGGTCACGTTCTTACTGACATGAGATTGTTTTGAGTGTGAATATAATCATTCACTCGATATAACATTCGCTCTTTGTGTGTCAAAATCAATAAAAAATTTATCATACCTAACAAACAATTACGGAGTGTGGATGAAGTTTATTTTAAATTTTGATGTGATTGATTTTAATTTGAATATTTTAGTTTGTTATTTTGAAATTTTGATTTAGAATTTGATTTAAATGTTAAGCCCTCCTATTGAAATATTCGATCAGCAGGGTCATAATCAAAATAATAGATATTTGAAACACTTGTGTTTGTAATTGATATATAATTGATCACTTAAATATTTCTAAAATATTACTCCCATATTATATGATTTTAACTTGTGAATTTTATGTTTGTGATTTGAACATTATTAAAACAGGACTTGTCAGCTCTTCTTCATAAAAGGAGGACAATCGAACTAGTTGAAAAGAACTTACAATTCTACCCTGTAGACAAGGAGCCCCAATTGAGAGCATACATGANTTTAAATTTTGATGTGATTGATTTTAATTTGAATATTTTAGTTTGTTATTTTGAAATTTTGATTTAGAATTTAATTTAAAAGTTAAGCCCTCCTATTGAAATATTCGATCAGCAGGGTCATAATCAAAAGAATAGATATTTGAAACACTTGTGTTTGTAATTGATATATAATTGATCACTTGAATATTTCTAAAATATTACTCTCATATTATATGATTTTAACTTGTGAATTTTATGTTTGTGATTTGAACATTATTAAAACCGGACTTGTCAGCTCTTCTTCATAAAGGGAGGACAATCGAACTAGTTGAAAAGAACTTACAATCCTACCCTGTAGACAAGGAGCCCCAATTGAGAGCATGCATGATTTGATTATCTTGAATTTGATTTTTTTAAGACATAAAGGACCTTAACCTTACAATAATTATAATTTTTTTAAAATATTGAGTCATTTTAACAATTTTAAATAGACCAAAATTTAAATCAATTGCAACTCCAATCACTCGAAATTTTGGGAGCCTCCCAACTTCTCCCTGTCTTGGGAGGCAATGGGAAGAGTGTAAGTCTGTCCAACTGTCGTAAAAGAGATGATGATAAGCATCATGAGACGCTACAGTCAAGATACAAAAGGGTATTTTAACCCACAGGTCTTAAAAGACTCGTTGGGCCTTCAATTTACTTACAAAAAGCTAAACACAAGCAAGTATTTCCCTGAATTGGTACTTAACTTTCTTTGAATAATGCATAATTCCCTAGATAAGTACTTGAGTTTCCCATTACAGCTATTTAGTCTTTTCTGCTTTTTATAAAAAATTTCCCAAATGAGTACATAATTTTTCCTGAACAAATCTTAATTCCTTAGATAAGTTCTAAAGGTTTCTCAAATTAGTATGTTTAAAATTTTCCCCCACCATTTTTATAGCTTTTAAGTGTGAGGCAGCAACAAAAATAAAAAAACAACAATTTTTATTTTTCAGATTGTTTGATTTTTTTTCTGTGTTTAAACAGAATTAAAGAGAGGAGAGGCTCAGGTAGCTTGAATAGAAAGGAAAGGGGGCTAGCAGGCTAAAGGTTAATATTGGAGGAGAATGTGTGACTGTGGAGACAGAGAGATGCGACACGGGCAAGAGATGATGGCTCAAGTTGTGTGCATAAGGAAAAGAAAGAGAAGAAGGGAGCCTTCGACTTTGTTGTGTGGACCGAGATGTGGAGATAGGTCAGATGCAGTAACTAAGATGGGGAAAGATGTGCAGCACTAGAAGGAAAAGGTGAATCAACTTCTCTGTCATGTGAAACAGAAGAAATGAAGAGGGTTTATGTGTAGGTTCAGTCAGCGACTAGAGCTTAAGAGAAAAGGATTGGAGTTTCAGAAGACTTTGTTGTGATACTGTCGTTGCTTTCCTAACAAACTTATCGCAAGGGTTTCAGTCACGAGGGAGAAAGTAGCCAAGCAGGTGGTACGTGTGAGAAAGACGAATAGGGAGAGGAATAAGNAGGAGAATGTGTGACTGTGGAGACAGAGAGATGCGACACGGGCAAGAGATGATGGCTCAAGTTGTGTGCATATGGAAAAGAAAGAGAAGAAGGGAGCCTTCGACTTTGTTGTGTGGACCGAGATGTGGAGATTGGTCAGATGCAGTAACTAAGATGGGGAAAGATGTGCAGCACTAGAAGGAAAAGGTGAATCAACTTCTCTGTCATGTGAAACAGAAGAAATGAAAAGGGTTTATGTGTAGGTTCAGTCGGCGAATAGAGCTTAAGAGAAAAGGATTAGAGTTTCAGAAGACTTTGTTGTGATACCGTCGTTGTTTTCCTAGCAAACTTATCGCAAGGGTTTCAGTCACGAGGGAGAAAGTAGCCAAGCAGATGGTACATGTGAGAAAGACGAATAGGGAGAGGAATAAATGGAGCGGGGAATGGCCTGAACGAATGTATACAATTTAGAGTGATAGGCTTCAATTGTGTACTGAAGCCAACAACATAATTATGTAGAAGTTTAACGGAAGTTATGGGCATTGTTGTGAGGTTTACCGAGAACAGTTGAAATGCAACTGGGCGTGCCTGAAATGTTTAAATATTAGCTTAATATTATTTAAATTTAATTAAACCTAATTAACAATATTATCTTTATTAGCTTTTCAACGTCAACATACAATTAACCCTTGGAACTTAAAAATCAAGCCAGACTTAAGC
>JXCR01070981.1:8390-20124 GCA_002079205.1 Phalaenopsis hybrid cultivar | reverse complement strand
GAAAAAGACCTGTTGAATAATATCAGTGGTGACCTGGTTCGGAGAAGCATAAGCTGCCATCATGGGCTGCATCTGCATCAGATGCTGCTGCATTCTCTCCCTAGCCCTCACTTAATAATCTCTCTCTCTCACTCTCTCTCACTCTATCTCACTCACTCACAAGTCGGTCTTCTCAATGTCTCCTATCTCTCACACTGCCCCCACGAGCCTTCGAGCAGAGAGAGGAAAGATGATGAGTACAGGGGAAACAATGAAAAAAGGAGGGTTTTTTGAGTGGATTCNTGACTGAGGAAAATTGAGGGGAAAAAATTTTATGGTTGATGACAATTTCAACTTTTATGGCATGTCAGAATAGTGATAGCCCAACAAATTTTTCTTATGATGTTTTGTGAGCAATGTAAATGGAAAAATAAATTTATTTACGCCTACTATGTAAATCTATCTAGAACAAACATAAAATATGAAAATTATGAAGTAAAATCTTTTTACATTCCTTTCAATTCCATAAAACCACAACAGCAACAAAGCCTTAATCCCACTACGTGCATTTTTCTCCATTACGTTTTATTTAGTGTCATATTTTCATTTAGTTCTAATAAATTAAATTCCATAATGTTATAAGTATGCATTCTACATGTTGAAAGGATTCATAGGCATTAACCAGTGCACTTTAACAATCAAGTACTTTGAGATGGCGGAACCAACAGTAGTTGATAGCATGATGAATAAATAAATTGAACATCCCAGGTTGGCAGCTTGTTCAAACTTCGGTAAAAAAAACAATAAAATAGCAAACCTTCTAGTAATGTAGATGCCAATAAAAGTGTAACATTGAGTACAAACAAACTGGTAGAGATAATAATTTTGGCATGGATGTATGGCAAAACTAGGAAATATTGACTGAGAAATAATTCTATTAGAGAAAATGTGCAAGTGACATAAATTGTAGGAATGCTAGTTAAAACTATTTTTTGACCATTTGGGGATTGTATAGTGAATCCTAGAAAATGCAAAAACAATAGGATTGATAAAATTTTATGTTGGGTGATAAATAGAATAAACAAGGTAGATTGAAGAAAACATTAATAGCAACTGAGCATCTAAATCCTATATTTGGACTTGACTGAATGGAATGTATAAATATAGTACTCGGTGGAGGCTCAACGGATACTCGTCTGGTGCCTCCACGTGGCTCACTTTGCTAATGAGAATTCAACTAAATCGGACGCACCAACTCAAAAGCTAAAAGTAACTTGCCCAAACCTAAAGGGGTTGTCAACCGAATTGGATTTGCTCTCTTCATTAAGAGACTCACTTAGAATATAACAAAGAGACATTTGAATCAAGAAAGTAGAGCAAATCTCGCCTAGCCTATTAGCAACTGCACAAGCATGCCCCGAGATCTCGCCCCTATCCAGCTAGCCATGTGTATCTATCCAGGGTCTCGATGAGAATATCCATGTGTCCTATAAAAGAGGTGATTGTTTGTTTATTTAAATTTTTTGCATGGCTTTTTGAATATCGCTCAAAACCTGATAAATAAAGAATCTAGAGAAAATTTTAGAGGAATCTAAAGTATATTGTATTCTTTATTGTGGCAAATAAAATATTTGGAGCCTCTTTCTCTATCTCTCTCTTCATTGACCCAGTCTTACAAGTCCAGCTAGCAGTGTTTGAAAAGTCCACATATAGATTTTGATCAAAGATGGGAAAATATTTGTATGTGGATTGAACATCTAGCAACAAATGGGAAATAAGAATTCATAAACAACCCCCAAAGAGTTAGGATGAACCCAATGATGATACTAAACATGGATGGATTGAGAAACTATGACAGAGAAAGAGATAGCGAGAGAGAGCAACAATGAACAAAAGCATTAAATTGGAAGGAAAAGGTTAGCCGGATTAAAATAAATAATACGCACCAGTTGATGCAAAAAGTTTGCTACTCTAAAGAAGTAATCTTCACCAGTTAATGCAAAAAGTTTGCCACACTTTAAAGAAGTAATACCCACCAGTTGATGTTAAATGCTTACACGTTTTCCAAATAAATACTATTGCTAGTAAAAGGAAAAAATGAAGAGCCTGGTAGATCACAAAGGCAGTAAGACTTATTTCAGTACGCCATGTACGGCAGATAATACTCCGCGGATAAAAATGAACAACTAATATAAAGTTCAGAGCTTTCTTACAAAAAAGATAGAAAATATAATTGGAAGATTGGCCAATCTACTGCACAATATAAAGCTTTCAGAAACAGTAATAATGCTCGCCCTATATTTAAGAATGATCTATACACCATGATAATCATCTCTTGCTTCAAAACTTTGCATAACAATATTTAAAAAGAATGAAGTAAAGAGCATAAACCATCTAGCAAAAACAATATCAAGAAAAAGGAGATCCAATCAATCAGTCTCAAGGAAATCATCCCCTAAAAACACAGAAAAAAATAATCAAACTCCCCTAAAGCCTCACAAACCAAAGAAAGGACAGCAAAACCATCAAAATCATAAGCCATGCCTCCAAATATCTATCCAAAACCATCCATCAAACATTAACAAAATCCATTCTTTAATTCTTCAAAACATATCAAAAGATTCACCAAAACAGAATCAGAAAAAGATGAAGATGAAGATGAAGACAGCAATATGGCAATACATAATAATCAATCCAATGAAAATGAAACAATAACCGGCGAAACCGAACCAACTTCGAAGATGAGAAGAACGAAAAAGACCTGTTGAATAATATCAGTGGTGACCTGGTTCGGAGAAGCATAAGCTGCCATCATGGGCTGCATCTGCATCAGATGCTGCTGCATTCTCTCCCTAGCCCTCACTTAATAATCTCTCTCTCTCACTCTCTCTCACTCTATCTCACTCACTCACAAGTCGGTCTTCTCAATGTCTCCTATCTCTCACACTGCCCCCACGAGCCTTCGAGCAGAGAGAGGAAAGATGATGAGTACAGGGGAAACAATGAAAAAAGGAGGGTTTTTTGAGTGGATTCGGGGGTTTTTTTAGTGTTTTCCCTCTGTGTGGTTGCTTTCAAGCACCGATAACCGACCCGGTGGCGTCGTGTCGGCATCTCCGCCTCAAGTTCCAAGATCGGAGCTTTGGTGCGGACGCGATTCCCAGAGAAGAGCGTGCTGCAAGCAAAGGAGGTAGGGTCACCGAGAGTGTGAACACCTCGATCCTTTGAGATTTTGTCTCCCTCCATGAGTACTCACGTGCAGGGAAAGGAGACGAGGAGGGAGCTCGGAGAATCAAAGCAGGTGGGAGAAACTTTGCGCCTAAAGGCGACCAGCTGAGCTCCGGATCGG
Source organism: Phalaenopsis hybrid cultivar (assembly GCA_002079205.1). Classification (NCBI taxonomy): domain Eukaryota; kingdom Viridiplantae; phylum Streptophyta; class Magnoliopsida; order Asparagales; family Orchidaceae; genus Phalaenopsis; species Phalaenopsis hybrid cultivar. The sequence goes on along the minus strand of JXCR01070981.1, from coordinate 16,799 downwards.
ACCATGGGGCGGCACGCACGACCCCTAAGGCTATCTTTGCACTCTTTGATAAATGGCATCATGTAGGTCAAACTTACTTTTATCTAATCCACATAGATTAATGTTATTCAGCAACAATCCAACAAACATAATAAATAAATAAACTATTTATTATAGATTTATTTTATCCTCTTTAATATTAGGATAATGATATCATCAGCATATTATTGTATGTCATTGATATATTTTATTTTCTTTTGTAATACCCCTAGCAAGTATGATTGCGAGAAATCTTTAACTGAAAGCTAGTACTGAATACAAGTCATGCTATAAAGATTTCATGTAGCAAATGTTTGAAATGGTCATGAACTTAAGTTAGTTTTTTACTTGTCGAGAATGTGATTAAGTTGACCACAATTAGTTTATTAAGATTTGGAAAGTAAATCAAATTCCTAATTAGGACTCGAGGCACCCTCGAGCCACCCTTGGGACCCCTAAATTCTATGAATCCATAACTCATCTTATGGTTGTAAGCTCCACCCTGTGAACCTTAACTCGCTTTGAGACAAGATGACCTAATTGAAGGTACTTAACGCAATAGGGCTCGTTGTGTCAAATAAACTCAATTGCTATAGTGTTAGGCCTCCATAAACTTAACCGAGTTACACGCTATTAGAACTACGCTCGTGTTGAACTTTAAATCTCTAAATCCTAATATTAATCTACTTTGACTTACTATACCACCTTTTAAACCCTCTAAAATTTTTTAACAAAGTCATTTGAGCATGCTATACTAAACCATGCTGGTTATTTTAAAATATTTGACTTAGAGTCTATTTGGGGCAGCTGCAGCTTATCCAGATGAACAGTTTATTCAGTTAAGTTGTTGATCAACACCTAATTCTGATAAAATGACTTGTTGTTTGGGTTAGATGTTTAAAAACAGTTAATTTGCAGTTGATTATGGATAAATGATCATTTTGTCTCTGTCTAGTAATATTGTTTGTAGTAGAACTGTTATTACAATATATTTGATACTTAAGAAGAAAAAAATCACTTCAAAACAGATAAATAATTAAACAAATAAGTCGCTGGAACTAAACAAATAATTAAAGCTTAGTTTAATCTATTAATTGAAGTATTACTTTTTATTGTGAAGGATTTGATAAATTAACTTAGACGAGTGTTTTTTTATAATCATAAAGTTGTGCCCCAAAAAAAAATGTTTTGAAAGAGCTCAAAGCTACACCTTGGTGCCCACATCCTGGTGTGGTATACTAATCTTAATTTTAATAGTTTTTATTTGACTTCTTTGTTTAGATGTGAGTGAACTTAGATTTACAATGGCTAGTAAATGTTATTTATAATGTACACAACTTTTTATGGCTTCTATATTTAGTAGAACAAATCATCTATAATATGTCGTGTGTATAGATTTGTTTAAAAAAAAACATGCAAGATTTTTTAAATTTTGTGTCACTTTAATTTTTGTCACTTCACTCCCATCACAAACCAACTTCTATGTAAAATTAAGAAGAATGATGAGGAGATGAAGGAACCAGAAGCAAGCGTCACAAAGAAAAGCAATTAAGGGTTGAGCTAAAGAAAAAGAATCTCGTTATCAACTTCCAAATGGCGAAGCTTGTCAATTTGGGGAATGAAATCTGGGTTGAAGGGGCTTAGATCATCGACTTAGATGGATGAGTGCTCTCTCTGAGAAGGCTTCGAGTGGCGCTTTAGAACTATGTCGTCGAAATACTCACGCGTCTCCTCCTCCCTCCTCGTTTCCTCCTCTGGTGGTAGATGCGAGTCACTTCCATCAGGCTTCTCTATTGTGTGACGGTATGGGCAGAGAGGTGAGACCTTTACTCCAAACGGGGGCTGTGGAGTTTGACTCACGGCCGGCGTTTAATAGAAATGGAATCGTGTGTATCGCGATAAGCTGCTCGAACAGAGATATCAAACGGTTGAGCCTCGTTTTGAAAACGCATAAGCTGATAATAAGCTACGCCAAATGGGCCCTTAGTCCTTGAACTCAAAATTGGGTTAATTATAATTAAATTGGATCTTTTTTATAGTTAACTCAAATATGACACGTCTAATAGAGGTTGTTGTGTGGGTTAAACTCACATGGAATTGACAAACTCAAATTAAACATATATGTAATTCAAAGTCAAATCACACAAATTAAAACCTAAATAAAAACTTAATACTATATTGGGTAAGTGAAATGTTAAGTGTATAAAATATGTAAAAATGATTTTGTATTTGTCTATATATTACGTTATTGTATAATTTTTATGTTGTTTTTGTTTATTGCTTTATGAGAAATTTGAATTTGTTAAATTCTTTATGGGACATAAGATCTCGTATTATCCGTGATACAACACAATTAGTATAAGATACAGAAAGCCTCCTATATAAAGAGATATCGAGAGAGAGAAAAAGGTTCCCCTATTTTTGCCCTCTCCAAGAATAAACCACACCCGCCCCTCTTTTCTCAAATGAGGGGAATCAATGAGGATAAGACTTCTATCGAGGGGGAGGGCGGCTTGATGTTAATGGTGTGATGGTTGTCATTTTTTCGATCAGCGTGCTTGCCTAAAAAATTATTAAATTTATTCATTATTGATCAAGTGCTACTTCCAATTGGATCTATGCACCTTGGATGATCAAACATGAAGTATTTTTTTTTTATGATTGGATATGTTAAAAAATAGTAGAAAATAAAAGTGATTGGTTTGATATGTTCGGGTGATCGGCGGTTTGGTTATTTAAGTAAGAAGGTCGAAGTTCGTGACTTGGTATTTGAATAAAAATTTAGTTCCCTGATTATCCCAACCCCTTCGATTGGATGCTTGTAATACTCGATGAGAAAGATGAGGGAATGAAAAGAGGTTCCCTTCTAGTTTGCAACTTCTCAAGACTTCAGAGATAAAGATAAAGTGGGTTCCATAAATGGATCTTCTCATACACATCATCAGCTCTTATTGCTTACCCTGCGAGGGATTATGTCTTATTTTCCTTTATTAGTCGCTCTATCAGCATGCCAAGGACTACTCTTCTCCTGATAGCATTCAATATGCTTTGTATGCAGGGATTAGTTCTCGAGCAACCGTTTTGTAACTTAACCTATTCATATCTTATTTTCCTTTATGCAGGGATTTTATATCTTCTTGTTAGAGGAATTCTCTATATGTAGAAGAGAGTTACTAACACTATTGTATTATTTTCACTCAGTGGATGAGGGTGCAATTCTTATTTGTCATTGGGAAGGTGAGCATATATCTAACAAAAAACATAGTCTAGTTTCCCTGATTATCTCAACCTTTCGATTGGATGCTCGCAATACTCGATGAGAAGGATGAGGGAATGAAAAGAGGTTCCCTTCTAGTTTGCAGCTTCTCAAGACTTTGGAGATAAAGATAAAGTGGGTTCCATAAATGGATCTTCCGATGCACATCGTCAGCCTTTTTTGCTTACCCTACGAGGGATTAGGTCTTATTTTCTTGATAGCATTCAGAATGCTATCAGGATTCCTCTTCTCCTAATAGCATTCTAAGGACTGCTCTTCTCCTGATAGCATTCCAAGGTCTTATTTTCCTGATAGCATTCCAAGGACTACTCTTCTCCTGATAGCATTCAAAATGCTTTTTATGTAGGGATTAGTTCTCGAGCGACTGTTTTGTAGCTTAACCTATTCATATCTTATTTTCCTTTATGCAGGGATTTTATATCTTCTTGTTAGAGGAATTCTCTATATGCAGAAGAGGGTCACTAACACTATTGTATTATTTTCACTCAGTGGATGAGGGTGCAATTCTTATTTTTCATTGGGAAGGTGAGCATATATCTAAGAAAAAGCATAGTCTAGTTTCCCTTATTATAAATTTAGTTCGCTGATTATCTCAACCCTTCGATTGAATGCTCGCAATACTCGATGAGAAGGATGAGGGAATGAAAAAAGGTTCCCTTCTAGTTTGTAGCTTCTCAAGCCCTCATAGATAAAGATAAAGTGGGTTCTATAAATGGATCTTCCGGTACACATCGTCAGCCCTTATCGCTTACCCTACGAGGGATTAGGTCTTATTTTCCTTTATTAGTCGCTCTATCAGCATTCCAATGACTACTCTTCTCCTGATAGCATTCATAATGCTTTTTATGCAGGGATTAGTTCTCGAGCGACCTTTTTGTAGTTTAACTTATTAATCCTTAAGCGCTCCATTTTGGGCATATGAAAAAATCCACTTTGCTCCACTTATTTTTTTAAGTTAACTCCGTTGTGAGTTCAGTTTTTAGCATTTTCTCTTAAGATACTTGTTTCTCTTTTACCCTTATCATTTCAACTCTTATGTTATGTACGGGGGTTAGTTTGATGATTTTTGAAAGGCAAGTACTAAAATATTTACTCGTAGATGGTTATGATGATTGAACTTCCCTCATATTTATATAAGGGTGAAAAGATATTGAGAGTTGATTTTATATCTTCTTGTTAGAGAAATTCTTTATATGTAGAAGAATGTTACTAACACTATTGTATTATTTTCATTCAGCGGATGAGGGTGCAATTTTTATTCGTCGTTGGGAAGGTGAGCAGGTATCTACAAAAAAGCATAGTCTAGTTTGCAAAAAGATAAATCTCTAAAGAGAAAGAAGAGGTTGGAAGAAGAAACGCTCCTGCAAAAAATTTCATTAAATTTGAACAATCTGACATATGTTCTTTTGTTTGCTAGATTTTGCATGCATGTTACCGTCAAACCGATTGAAGGCTCAGTCCTGCGATCCGAGAACCAAAATGTTGACAAAGGTAAAACCTGTTGGGCCAATCACTCAATGACCATAACTAGTGGTGAGCTACGATGATGATAGCAGCCTGTTGGGATAGAAGTCAGGAACTGCACGAGATGTGAATCATGTAGGTCGTAGTTGGTCATATAAGTTGTACTAGTGAGATAAGCTGATGTCCGTAGGTCGCAGGAGCCTGATTCGGGAGCTACACAAGCTACGAAATACAAAGCCATAGTTGGTCACGTAGGTTGTAATGTTGGGTTGTAATGACGTCTATATGTCATAAGGGTTGGAGTTAGGTGATGCACGGGCTGTGATCCACATAAGCTGTAGTTGGTCACATATGCCATAACGACAAGCTGCGACGTCGTCCGTAGGCTATATGTGTCGGAATCCATAGTTGCTCGATCTGTAAACTACGTAGGTTGTTTTCGGTCAAACAAGCTGTAGTGATGAGCTGTGATGACAATAGTAGGTAGAATGGTTTGGAGTCAAGAGCTGTACAAGCTGTGACCACGTAGGTCGTAGTTGGTCATATTGACCGTAGTGAAGAGTTGTGATATCTTCCATAGTTCACAAAGTTGTACGATATGCGAGGCATGTAGGTCTTGGTTTGTCACATGAGTCGTTGTGGTGAGTTGCAATGTCGTTGTAGGGTTGCAGTTGTTGGACTTGAGAGCTGCACGAGTTGCGAGCCATGTAGGTTGTAGTTGGTTATATAACTTAAAGCGATGAGTTTCAATTGTATTCGTAGGTTGCAGGAACCAAAGTTGGGAGCTGCAGAAGCTGCGAGCCATGTAGTCATAGTTGGTCCTACAAGTTATAGTTGTGAGTTGTCCGGAGAAAATCACCATCTTCAAGGTAGATTATTTTAATGTCTTTGGGAACATGTCATTGCACCGTATGTGTGGTGCGTTATTAGACCATCATTGGGGTGTGTCACTGCACTGTATCCGGGGGTGTGTTGTTACACTATTTTTAGTGTATGTTATTGCACACTGTATTGAACAACAAATTACTCCATCAGGTGCTTTATTATTCCACCATGTAGAATGGGGTTCCACATTGTACGTTGTGAATTGCGACTCCTCGAGGGACTTCTCAGCAAAGAGCACTTGTGGTCAATGGTAGTCGATTGTAGAGAGTGGCTTACTATGATAAACGATTGCATGAGAGAGGAATTTGTCAAATATTTGATGTAGAAACAATGTTAAGCTTCAACTCCTCTAAGCTCTGGTCTTCTTCCGACCTTTGATCTCAAATTCCTCTCAAAAGGGGGAATGATTTTATTTATGAAGTCTAGATTTCAAATATGAAAGAAAACTATACCACTTTGATTTGACGACCCGAGGATGTTACTTCTATGAGATAGTGTTCATAGACATTTAAATGCCTCAATGATATCAAAATTGAATGATATTGACATTGCTGAATTCACATTATCAAAACACTTGATTTGACAATTAACATGCCAAATTTAGAATCCGTTTGATTTTCTAATTATGCATTGAAAGCTTTTAAAAGTGGTTTAACGACTTGATTTAACTTGAACTTTCATTGGGTCCGTCTCATTTTCAAGATGAGCTCTATTCAGAATTTGAATGTTTTTGGCTAAAAAAATGCATCAAGATTCATGTCATATCTCGATATTTGTGTTGAATGATGAAATTTGTTGATAATATATCATCTGTATATGCCCACATAAAAACTTATCTAAAAAAAAAAAATCTGCATCTTAATTACTTTATTTTTATTTATCTATTAAAATAGAATCCAAATCATATCAGTTATATTTTATAAATATAATATTAACACACACACAACACACACACACATATATGTATGTATATATATATAATGGGAATGATAAAAGTTCTTATTAATGCCACTTATCTTTGCCAAATTGAAAGATAAAATCATCTCTTTATCTATCTGCAACTTTGAAAGATAAACCTCCGCTCTCTTCTGGTTGTTGCCGCTCGCTTCTCTCCCTCCCGCTTCCGGCAGCGCAAATGTCTTCCGCCGCCGCCTCTAAGCGACTACTGCTCACCGAAGACGCGCCATGGCGGGCATCTCCGGCTGGAATGAAGCCTGTGCCGAGGATCCACCAAAACCCCGTTCTTCGCCTCCCTCAAAACCCTAACTCCAGCTACGCTCTCAGCGTTATGAAAGTTGTTTACGCTGCGTTTTACGCTCTTTTTGAATCGCTGGTTTGTTTATAAGTGTTGTATTGATTCTTCTGTTATTTTTATTAGCATCCGAATCCCATTGGAGAGGGTTTTGCAACAGAAGCAAGGCTGGAATCGGCGGGGCCAGAGTGCATCGTTCCTGGTCAGGTCGCTCCAGTTAGAATTCTTGGATTAAAGGTTAGATAGAGTTGTTTGCTAAGGCATCATGTTCTGAAGTTTATGAATTTTTTTGTCATTAATAACTTGTTTGGTTCTTAGCCTGTTTTTTTTTTGTTTATTTGGATGGAAGTAGACAGTCGAATGCAATCAGCTTCCATCAATTGCTTGTGAATTCATTTAATGGCAAAACAATTGCGATTATCTTGAAAAAGTGGTCTGTATGTTAAGTTAGCTGAAAAATATTTAAGTTCGCCATACTCACGCAAAATTGAGTGCGTATGAAGGTTATTTGGAGGGTATTGCAGGGTTATGTCACTGTTATTGAGGTTAATATCTTTAATAACCTTACGAAACCCTCACATGACAGGAAAAAAGATGAGTGTGGAACCGCAAAATGTATTGANATTGCGATTATCTTGAAAAAGTGGTCTGTATGTTAAGTTAGCTGAAAAATATTTAAGTTCGCCATACTCACTGAAAATTGAGTGCGTATGAAGGTTATTTGGAGGGTATTGCAGGGTTATGTCACTGTCATTGAGGTTAATATCCTCAATAACCTTACGAAACCCTCACATGACAGAAAAAAAGATGAGCGTTGAACCGCAAATATTGGTTGATTATTGAGATTTTATTGGGGTTAATACCCCCAATAATCTCTTAATAACCCTCATAGTTGAGTTATTGAAAGGTTATTCGGGGTCATACACATGCAAAATTGCGTGCGAATGATGTACGTAAATAACGCTCAAGTTAGCTATTGCACTTTTATTCTTCCTGCCTTTTGTACGTATATTTGGGAGTCATGGAAATTGAAGCAATATTGCAGATAGGAACAAAATGAAATGTCCGGTAGAACGGATTTCTAAGAAGGCTCTTCAATNACCTCTTAATAACCCTCATAGTTGAGTTATTGAAAGGTTATTCGGGGTCATACACATGCAAAATTGCGTGCGTATGATGTACGTAAATAACGCTCAAGTTAGCTATTGCACTTTTATTCTTCCTGCCTTCTGTATGTATATTTGGGAGTCATGGAAATTGAAGCAATATTGCAGATAGGAACAAAATGAAATGTCCGGTAGAATGGATTTCTAAGAAGGCTCTTCAATTTTTTTTTCCGGTGTTGTCAGTTAAATCCCAGAACATTTTATCTTTTAGATCAGTTGTTTTCAAACTCTTCTATTAGCAGAAATTAGGGATTGTTCAATTCATTTGATTAGAGAAAAATCCAAACCAACCTATCACGCTTCTAAGTTAGCACACGTTCAATGCTAGTGGATTCATAAATTTTTAG
>JXCR01070968.1:4627-17661 GCA_002079205.1 Phalaenopsis hybrid cultivar | reverse complement strand
TTTCATATACCTTATAAAATAAGCATGAACATAATTATAGATATTAAAAATTGATTAAAAAGGAATAAATTCTTAATACAATAGTAAAATAATATGTATAATTTAATTTATTCTAAGGGAGAAATAGTATGATGGATGATCTTATAGTTAGGAGTTAAAGCATTAACCATTAAATCAAGACTCAATTAAACTTGTATAATATGAAAATGTTTCTCATTGGCCTATTATGGTGTTAGTGACAAAACAAAATTCTGAATGTGTTACATTAGGACATCATAATTCAAGGATTAAATATGGCATGTGCTTGTTTCTAAATTTAATTTAACATTTCAAGTTAAGTTTTCCCTTTTTTCATCCCTATTATATGAACAAGAAAGACTTATGTTAGGACTACAAGAGTGGGCTTTTCTTCATTTTAATAGAAATATCTATTAGCATCACAGTGACTATATTTTAATAAGTATCATTAATTCCAACTAATATCAGTCTTTTTCTTTAGTTGCTTTATGGGCATAGAAAATTTATACATATGTATAAAGAATGAGAATATATCATAAAGAAGAGAAACATGGCAAGAAAATTTCAAATTTCAACCCCCTTATAAAAAAATTAAAAAAATTGTTATGCCAACATTGGGAAATTTGACTTTATATGCCATATAATAGACATATATAATTAGCCAAATAATTTCATTATATATTTATTTGGAGAAATATATCTGAAATTTTATTCCAGACTAAATCAGTTTCAATGAAGAATAATAATTTATTTTCAAACATTATTTATTGAAGCTAAAGCCCTCTATAATTGGTTAAAGCTAAACAAAATTTAGACTTACTTGAGCTAGTTTAAACTTGATTTTGGACTCATATCCAAATTAAACTTAATTCAAATTTTAGTTCAAATGTTATTTAAACTTTGGTTCGAACAGAGATTGCGAGTTACTCCCCACACAAATGCTAGAGGGTAATCTTCCTTCACAAACTCATGTTCTTCTTAGCATGCCACCAATCCCATTGATGACTGCCCACAAGAAGCTCCTACCATGAACTTCCCTTATAATTCTTTTCTCATCCACACGCTGTGCATCCATCGATGCGTCGCATCACCCAGCAGGTTCCTATCATAGAAAAATTATTGCATGAGGACACCACATACAGAGATACATGCAGTGTCCGATCTATACCGTAGATCACGGTGATCTGCGGTGATGATGTATTTTGGTGGGTCCCACTTCAATTTTTTTTAAACAAAATTTGATTGCATTCTCACCGTAGATCACCGTGATCTACGGTGTAGATCGACACTGCATGCATCTCTGCATGCGGTGTCCGTATGCAATAATTTTTTNATGTTCTTCTTAGCATGCCACCAGTCCCATTGATGACTACCCACAACAAGCTCCTACCATGAACTTCCCTTATAATTCTTTCCTAATCCACACGCTGTGCATCCATCGATGTGTTCACCCAGCGGACTCCTATCATGGAAAAATTATTGCATGAGGACACCGCATGCAGAGATGCATGCGGTGTCCGATCTACACCGTAAATCACGATGATTTACGGTGAGGATATATTTTGGTGGGTCTTACTTTAAATTTTTTTTTATTTTTATTTTTTTAAAACAAAATTTGATTGCATCCTCACCGTAGATCATTGTGATCAACAGTGTAGATCGAACACCGCATGCATCTCTGCATGTGGTGTCCGTATGCAATAATTTTTTCCTATCACGTGATTCCCTAACTTTTTCATATGCCCTCAGCAATTTAAATCATGGTTCAAGCTAGGTTGAAATCAAGCTAAAATGATTTTGTGTCCGATGAGCAGCTTAACAATACAAGGGGCTATTCCTTTTCTTAGAATAATTTCATCTAAAATAATTAAGGCTTTTTGTTCTGTAAATAAACAAAATTCAAGATTTTTAGTCAATCACGCATATTATGAGCATATAAAGTTAGAAATCTCACATTATCTTAAAACATAAATGAAAATAAAAAGGTTATTAAGAATATATAATCAATTTGACCATAGACATCCATAAAAAGATCACCGAGAGAAGCAACAACAATCTAAAGAAGAAAAATGGCTTGTAGAAATCCGCTTGTGTGACAATACATATTGGAGTTCTCGCCAAGCAAAATGTATCATGGCAAGAGTCACGCCAACTGTCTACTCCCTCACTGGTGGGCCACCCTTGGCCGACCACCACTATCAACTGGTTGACCACTAATGTCCAACCAGCCTACCACTTATGGCCGACCACCACAAAACACTCGCTGCCCACCCCATGGCCGAACACTTCCTATGACTGGCTGTCCACCCTTTGTCGGCCACCAAAATCTAACCAGAAAGTTCCAAAAGGATAGATCTGAGCAAGGAAAAGATGAAAATAACATGTACTATCCTCCTTGAAATAAGGGTAAAGATGTAAGATTATATTTCCCCACTTTTGATTTTTTATAAATAGAGGAACCAAGGCATATATTCATGATCCTTGGGCTCTCCTCTCTCAACACCTCATGTAGAGAGAATTCTCACCTTCCCCTCTCTTGTAAGTACTTTTTTTCAATGAAATGGAAAGGGCCAAAGAGCCCAAGAATGCCCCTCTTCGCCCTTACGGGACAAATCTCTCTCTCTCTCTCTCCCCCCCTCGACCTCTACATTCTATGTCGTGGGCACTATCTACAGGACAATCTGGTTTCAACATTTGGTGTGATAAACATGGATCTTGCCACCAACAAGAAGATGAGTGCACATCGAAAAGGGAAAAAATCCTAAACATAGAAAAAAGAGAGAAAAAATAAGAAGAAAGAAAAAATAATCCCCCACACTCAAAGCATCCAAAAATCCGTCTCTAAACTCAACTCGAAAAAGCACTGGAGGTGGTTCCTTGCCCATTAGCAACAAGCTCCGTGAAGAGTATGTTGCAAATCACCCCAGTAGCAAATCTCGGCGGTTACCCTAGCAAAGGCAGCGACAAGATCCACCTAAAACATGTCGAAAGGTGCACCCGTGCGAGAAGATGATCCAATCGAGCAAACGAGATGAACGAGGAGTAAGCATGAGTTGGGTGACATCATATGTAAAAATCTTAAAAAAAATCTTAAAAACACTGATGGTCTTTTGCAAAATTGGGCTCTAATAAACACATAAAAAATAAACCTAAAAAGGGCTAAAAAAACTACAAAAAAACTAAGGAAGTATAACTAGTGATTATCTAAAATTATATATTTTTTTGTATTTTTGAGTCTCTCATTCTTATTGCAGCTTCATTTCTAAGAAGTAAGAGACTAGGGGGCTTCATGTATGACTGAAAATATTAGAGACCTTGTTAGGTCAAAAGTACCACTGCCGGAGTCGCGCAAGCAGTTTGCTCTCCCATTGGCAGAATGCCTTTAGTTGACTTCCCTTGTCGACGACCGGCCGCCCATGACCAACTGGTTGGCCACCTTTGGCCAACAACCTACATCCAATCGACCTGCCACCCCATGACCGACCCATTCTTAAGAAACCGTTCAAACATCCTTCATCGACCATCAAAATCCAACAAGCCTCGTCGACTTGAAAGTTCTAGTACGACAGATCTGAGCTAGGAAAAGATGAAAAATAACATATACTGCCATCTTTAAAGCAAGGATAAATATGTAATATTGTATTTCCCCCATTTTTATCCACTATAACTAGAGGGACCAAGGCATGTACTCAAGATCCTTGGGCCTCTAATGTAGGGAGAACTCTCTTCTTCCCCTCTCCTATAATTACATTTTTCAGTGAAATGAAATGGGCTAAATTAAGAGCGCGGGAACACCCCTCTTCGCCCATACTGAAAAAATCTCTCTCTCTCTCTCTCTTTCTCTCTCCTCCAACCCTTACGCTCTATACTTTGGACACAGTTTACAGGGCAAATCTATTTTCAACACCACTGTTAACGATCCTCTGTCGAGCCGAGTTGGGGTTGGTTCAAAATTGACACAATAGATTTAGTGCAGCTTGAAATCGACTCATGGTTCGGTCAATTCGATTTTAAGCTGAGCTGCTCGAAATTGAATCGAGCTCAATCTAACTCAAAATCGAAACTAGCTTGCTCAAATTGAGTAATTTGGATCCATTTAAAGTCAGAATCGGTTTAATCCGACTCAAAAGTGAAACTAACTAGCTCAAATTGAGTGATTTGGATTTGTTCTAGTACGAAATTGGCTTGAAATTGGTCCATGACTTGTTATATTCAATTTTAATTAGCATAATATATATACAATTTTTATAAATAAAAATATTACAAGCCGCTCTCAAGTAAATTCGAGTCGATCCCTATATGGCTCGAAATCGACTAAAAAAAATCTAAATCCAAAATTTCAACTCATAACTTGGCTCGTTTCATTTGATCCGAGCCAAAATTTGAGCCGGCTTTCGAGCAATTAACGATTTACATCATCATTCATAAAATGCAAAGGAGAAAACTATAAAGTCCCCTTCAAGAAAAAAATATTACTATGCATCAAAATATTACTACGTATCAACATATCTAACACCTTAACTTTAATATTTACATACATACAACCTTACCATGCATCAAAGCTATTTTCCACTCTGTGCAATTTAAAATGATGGTATTTTTTATGCGATATAAAATATTTGGATGGTACAAATATAAAAGGCAAAGTTTAAATGTTAGACATGTAAATAGATGGGAATTAAGTGGCAAGTATGTAAATGCTTTTAAACAGTATTTCTAATATCACATTGCGTAAATACTTCAATTAATCTAGCAAACAATGACATATATATACAAATATATGCACTACATCCCACGAACATAGCCAAGTTTTTCTAAGTCTCCTTCCCCTCATTTGCTGGACATAACGTGAAATTTACTTCACATGACATAATCCTCTGAGATGTCCTCAGGTTGCTTGCTAGCCAATAGAAAGCATGTTTTTCTTGAACTAATTACCTGCAATCAAATATTAAAATGAATTGTAAATATCACAACCCATTCAACACAAATATTTCTTATATCATGCAATAAAAAAATATATATTTTCCAAAATGTTTTTTCCTTCATCTACCTCAACCAAATTGTCAGCACATTAGGTTTTGAAGGAATCAAAATTTCTCCACTTTTCATATGCCATTTCAACATTACTATATTTCAGTTTAGCTATGTATTTGAAATGATATTTACATTTCATTAATAATGCCACATTGGCATTATTAATATTTTAAAAACCCTTTTTTTGCACTCCCATATCCATTTTTAATAATTTTCCTTCTAATTTATAAAGATGATTTACACATTATATAAAAAAAAATCAGAAATTTCATTTATACATACACCTAATTTTTATATAAAAACTCATAAATATTACCTTTTTACATGTATATCACCCAAATAGTTCATATCATGTAAAAATTTTTACCATTTTAGCTTTAGCATGCATCTGAGATCATTATTTGATCATTAGTTCATTAATAAGTAAAAAAGGAAACACCAGTGACAAGAAACTCGGGTGTGTTTGGGCCGGCAGTGTGATGGCGTGCTGCAAATTTATCTGTTTGGCAAAACTGTATTTTGTCTGTATTCTCATAAATCTGCAGCTAAATGCTACGTTTTACTATCAGATTTGGCTATCTGCGGTTGTTATTAGAAAGCTACGGTCTGACTTAAAAAAAAAATAGAAAAAATTTTTATAATAGCCACCGTAATATTTTTGAACAACATTCTCTTCTTCATAAGCTTCACAATTGCTTTTTCAAACAATTGCAGCTGCCCCAAACAGGCAATTACTTTCTCAAAAAACTCCCTTTTTTTTATTTTCTTTTGCTTGGTTTAGATCTTGTATCAAACTGTATTTTACAAAAGCTACTAAGACATGCATTACGAGCAAATAGTTATCTTAAAATCATTGTTTCAGTTCTCCTCCTCGGCGCTCAGGTGGCAAGTTCGGCAGCGGCAATATCGCCGGACGAAGTCCCGCGTGCATGGCTCATTCTGGCATGGGTTAGCACTGTGGCTGGCAATTTATCGCTTCTGGGCTCTGCTGCAAATCTGATAGTCTGCGAGCAGGCTAGAAAATCACAGTTATATGGCTACACACTCTCTTTCTGGAGCCATCTTGTTTTCGGACTCCCATCAACTCTTATCATCACAGCTGTCGGCCTCCCCCTCGTTAAAGCTTGAGTGTTATTCAAGTTTTTCTATTTATTATATCAACTGAAAATAAATAATTTTAGATGTATTTTGTATATCTCAAGTAATAAGGAATTTAGAGGGCAGAAGGTTACTTTATGTAATGTTGAATATAATTTAAATAGGTAAATGTAGGAAATGCATGTGAATATATTTTATTTACTTTATTTAGTGTTGAATGACTTCTTAAATAGGTATATATAGCTATGATTTAATCCACCATAAGAAGGAAAAGTATTAAGTCCAGGCGGTATAGAGGAAGACAATTTTTTTAGGTCTGCCACCCTCTATATAAACTGAGACCGGACGTAATAATCGTCCCACTAAGAAAGGGCTATTTGGTAAAGGGCAAAAAATTGCAACTTTATATTAGTTATATCATCTTTTCCTCATATTTTGTTGTAAATTCAAGCTATATTATAATTTATTATTTGGCGGATTTAATGAATTTAATTTGGTGTTTGATGATATTTAATTTTTTTTATGGTTAGGGGATCTGGATTAAATATGATGTACTTATTCCCCTCATTGTTAATATTTCAATTTCTCATCAAAATTTTATTTTTGGAGTGTTGGTATTTATTTAATATTATATATTTTATATGAACTTAATATTTAATCAATCAACATAATATGTAAATTTTTTTTTTTTTCCCTAATACTTGGAATATGTGTGGCCATATTATTTATAAGCATAAATGGATGATTCAACCATGAAGGATGGATAACAAGCTTGAATTAATTATGTGACCAAAATGTTAGGCCTGCATTTTTATAGAAGCCATGTGAAGTCAAGTAGTTTGGGTTGTAAGGGCAATGGCCAACTTAAATTTATCCATAAGCATGCCCTAATATGGAGCAAGGGAGGAAGTGATTCCCCTTCCCCCCATTTATACATGTTAGAAAGAAAATAGATCTTTGTCTGTTCGCCCAAGAAAAAAAAAAAGGCTTTTTCATCATGCTAGCCATCTTTTGATGATAATTCCTTTAATTGGCAGGCTTCCACTTCATTGGAAATCTCATATGCAGTCAAATGTTCACAGCATTTCAGTATCACCTGAGAACTATAATTGCCTTCACGGTCATGGCTTTTTTTTCGTTAATGCAAAACTTGAATCGCTCTGGGTTAAGTAGCATTTTAATCCCTTTGCTCCTTGGCCCAAAAAGTCATGTTGGTGCGGTCAAATCACACTACAGTAAAAAGGGCTTAAACCGACGGTCTAAATTTGTGTCGAAAAAATGTATTAATTTCTGACGGTATAACGACGGTTTATGATCTGGGTTGTTTGTGATGACATAACTACGGTTCAGTGACGGTCTATAAGCAAATAATAATCGACGACCATGTTTCGTCGGTTATTCACGAACCCACCATTTGATGGGGGCACCAACCGATGATTATTTGTTCGTAAGCGACTGTTATATCCGTCGATAAAATTGTTAATAATGACCGACGATTTAATAGCTATTTATAAGTTGTCAGTACGAATTCACTATACCGCCTAATTCGCGACCCTTCCCCTCTTGCTCCAATCTTCTCCCTCCCCAAAACCCTCGCATCTCTCTACACCCCCTCTCCTTTCCTTTGCTAGACATTTAGAAAGGAGCTAGCTGGGAACACATCGACGGGAACTTGGCTTACTGTGACTAGAAAATCCCAATTTTCTCCTCCTGCTCCTCTCCGACCTGAAACGATTCTTCTCCTCTTCTTTTTCGTGTTTATTTTTATTTCTTTGGAGGAATGCATTTAGGTTTTAGGGTTTAAGTACTACAAATAAATTTCACCAAAAAATTTTCCTATTTTAGTTGGATTACATCAGGGATCGACTTTAAGCCCATTTTTTTTTTCTTTAAGGGGTGTTTAGCTGCCACTTGGATTTAAGTTAAGTAGGATTTACTAAATATGGTAAATCCAAATTTGTGATTGGTATTATTTAGGTTAAATCCGGTTAAATCAATTTGATGTGTTTCACATAAATCTAGCTGAAATATTTCTTTTCCTGCACTAATGCTGTTAAATCCAACCAATAAGTGGATTTAGTAAATACGGATTTAATAAACGGAACAAGAAAAAAAAAAGATTTTACTTCATAGCGGATTTATCTAACCTATTTATGGTGTTAGACTTGATTTAAGTTAAATCTAACTTAAATCCAGTTTAAAGTATCCTACCAAACACACACTTAATTATGGATGCTCTTACTAGGCATTTACAGGAGGATGTACCTTGTTGTATGTTGTTCATTGATGATATCCTTCATGTGGATAAGCCTAAATAAAGAGTTCAAGATAAAATTGAATTATGAAGGCCTACATTAGAGACTAAATTCTTTTGTTTGGGTAGATCTGAAATTGAATACATGGAATGTAACTTTAGAAGTAGTAGATCCAGTGGCAGAGTTGTAACAATAGGTGATTAAACCATTAAAAGGGGTGAACGTTTTAGATATCTTGTGTTTTTTTTTCATAGTGATGGTGATATAAATAAGGATGTTATTAGTAGAAAGGGAATGAGCCAATTCAGGATGAGCCAGTTCAGGATGAGGGTAGGGATGATGATTAGGAGAGGTGATGGGATGATGAGGATGATGAGAAGGGTGTTTGTTTTATTTGTTTGTTTATTGAATAATTTATTGCGAGTGAACATTTTTTTATTATGAAGTTGTACATTTTGTTTGTTTTAATTCAATTTTCTTTCTTTTATTTTTGTATATGATTTATATGTTAATTAGTTTTGTTACTTTGCCGTGTTGTGCTTTGATTGTACTATTATGATTGTAGGTGTGTAGATTGTAGATTGATAAAGTGCCTTATATATTTTTTTTCTAGTGCTACTGGTTTTTGACGGTTTACTGACGATTTTACGACTCATTGCTTATGTGCCGACGATTTACCGCCAATCTATCGAACAAGCAACAACAACACAAAGTGTTGTGCTTTTGCTATAGACAAAATTATCGACAAATTTCCACGATTGACCGATGGTTTAGTGACAGTTTACCATCAGAACCATGAAACTTTTCTGACGGTACTGCAACTCTTTTCCTATGAATATTTGTGTTGGTTGAATAACCGATGATAAAGCTACTCTTAAGCCTGAAAAGTTTTTTGGATCTATAATGACGGTTATATTATATCTATTGCGCATTAGTTAATATAAACCGTCGTTAAATTCATCGGTAATTTTATTCCTGATAAACGCTTTAGCTACGTCAATTTTTTCATAGCTAAACTGTCGGTAAATATATCACCTACGGTTAATCCATTATTACCGATATTTTTTGACCGTCGCTAATAAGCTTGAAATTCTGAAGTGTTCCTGTCTTTTGACAGTATCAGACTACAACATCATTTTAATAATTTTTTTTAAAATCTATATTAGCTTTTCTCATATATTTTGGATATTTTCATAGCAAAACTTGTTTTAAAGTTGTATTTAAGTTAATTCTTTGCTTTGTTTTTCTTCTAACATAAGTATATAAAGTTCATGTTATGCATTGATTTAGGAGTGTGATATTTCATCCTTTCAACCGCTCAATTCTATCTTTTCTGTTTGCTTGTTTAATGTTTGCTCCATTTGAGCTTCAACTGGAAATGATAACTTTTTGGAATAAGTTGTTACCTTTAACTTGCTATTTCACTTTTAAGATGTTAGTGAATGTGGAATGTTTGATGTGACACCAAATAATTGAGTAGTACGATTGGAAATATGAAGGTTTTGGTGTTGGATATGTAAATAAATAATAATTATGTGGTATTTATGATGCAAGTACATAGGAAATTAGTGATTGGGATAGTTTCTATATATATATATATTTTATTTACATCTATTTGTTATTAAATATTGAATAATNGAAGATTTTGATGTTGGATATGTAAATAAATAATAATTTTGTGGTATTTATGATGCAAGTACATAGGAAATTAGTGATTGGGATAGTTTTTATTTTTATTTTTGTTTTTATTTACATCTACTTGTTATTAAATGTTGAATAACTAGGTTTTGATTGATTTGCTTGTTTATCATATATAGTTTTAATACTCATGTTACTGATATTTAATTATAAAATTTCAATTATTTATAATGATATTAACTTTTTTTTTTTTGTAAAGGTTTAACAAATGGATCATTATTTCAAAAGAGGAGAACGGGTGGAGATTGATATAGAGAATCTTTTTGAGTGACCTTAGATTTTGTCCTTCTATCTGGAGTTATGATGTTAATGATAGAGATAGATTACAAAGAGAGTATTTGCTTAAGGGACCACATCAACCAAAGACTCAAAATTTTCCTTAAACTATGACATGTAACATTATTCGAAGATTTAGTTTGAAATGGTTTGAGGATCATCCAACTTGGTTAGACTATAATGTGGGAAAGGATGCAACATATTGCCTCTATTGTTATCTAGTTAAGCCTCAAGAATTGGTTGGTACAAGTTAAGGAGGTGGAGATTCTTTTGTCAATGAAGGATTTAAAAATTGGAAGGAAAAAAAAAGAAGCTTACATTAGAGATCATAATAGTGCTCATAATAAGACAATAAAAAATTGTGAAGATCTAATTAAGCCTCGAGTACAGAGTGTTTCTGCCATGTGGGTCAATAAGGATGAGAGGAATAAAAAAGAATATAGGATTATGTTGACTGCAATTGTTGATTGTGTTCGACAAGGGTTGTCATTTCGTGGGCATGAAGAATCATCTGAATTTTGCTAATCAAGGTAATTATTTGGAGCTACTTCATTTTCTTATGAATCATAATGAAGGACCAAAGAAGTAACATTTAAAAATGTCAACACTAAATTATAATTAGCTTCACTAAATGTTCATAAAGAATTTTATTAAGTTGCAGTAGCTGAGACTTTAGCTTATATCATGAAGGATATATGTGATTCTTATTTCTCCATCTTAATTGATGAGTCTTGTGCTGTGCCAACAAAGGAATACTTGGCTGGCACAGTGAGAAATATTCAAAAAAGGGGGCAAGTTAATGAAAGATTTATTGGCGTTAAACATATCTTCTCGACAACTTCAATTGCCCTCTAAACAACTCTTGAATTCATACTTGCAAAATATTCATTAAGCATACATAGGATATGTGGCCAAAGCTATGACGGGGCATTCAATATGCGAGGCGAGTTCAATGGTTTGAAAACACTTGTTTTTAATGATAATTCTCATGCTTTCTATGCTCATTGCTGTGCTCATCAGCTTCAGTTATGCTTGGTAGTTGTACCAAAAAATGATTGGCAAGTTAAACATATTTTTCAGTTCACATCAAAAATCCTAAATACTGTGGAGCTTCATGTAAGGTAAGTGATGCTCCTAAACCTTTCAACATGAGAAAATTCTTTGGAATCTTAAAGAGAGAAAATTAATTAGGGGGTCGTGATTTGAAACAAGTAACTATTTTACAACAGGCTGGAGATACTTGTTGGAGCTCGCATTTTTATACTTTAATTAGTCTCATGAAATTGTATGCATCTGTATTTGAATTACTCGAGATAGTAAAAGAGGATGGAGTGCATGATTAACAATCAATTGAAGTTGGTTTTAAGCAATACATTGTAAAATTTTGACTTTATCTTCTCGATGCATTTAATGATTGATATTTTATTGGTTACAAATGAATTTTCTCAATCTTTATAAAAAAAAGATCAAGATATTGTGAATGAAATGAAATTTGTGTAGGTATCAAAACATTGATTGGAAATAATGCGAGAGATTGGATGAGATTCCTTATTCGAAGAAGTGTCTCGCTTTTGTAATGTTTTTGAAATTGATGTTCTAAATATGAACTCATCTTTTAAGACTCAATGAAGATCAATAAGGCGAGGTGAAGAAATTATAAATTTGCATCATTATCACATTGAGTTGTTCTGCAGTGTGATTGATATGCAACTTCAGGAGTTGACTAACCATTTTCTTGAAGCAAATGCACGTTGCTTCTCTGTATAGATTCTCTAAATCTGAGTGATTCATTTTCAACTTTTGATAAGGTTAAGCTAATTTTCCTTGAAGAGTTACATAATAATAATTTTTCTACACTTGAGCTTGTAGCTCTCAATTGTTAGTTATTCATCATCTTGACATGCATTCAAGTGATGATTTATCATTTTAAAGAGGTATTGCTGATCTTGTGAAACAGCTTGTTAAAGTTAAGAAGGAATGTGTGTATCCTCTCATTTAATGATTTATTACGTTGGCATTAACATTACCAATTCACACTATTATAGTTGAGAGAGCTTTTCATGAAATGAAGATTATCAAACATCGATTATGTAGTCGAATAAGTGATGACTGGCTCAATGATTGTCTTATATAATAGATTGAGAAAGAAATATTTGAATTTGCTCCCACTAAACCTATCATGCAGTATTATCAATCATTATAAGATATATAGAAAAGTTTGTAATCATTGTTGGTGTCTCATTGAGAATATACGCTCTTCTTGAATCCAATTATTGTGATGGGAGTTAGTTCACAAGATGTGCTGAGTAGTTTTCTCTGTTTAGCCTGTTGCAAGATAGTTTCAACTTTTTTTATTAAATTCAACATTGGGATTTCTTTTGTTCCAATCCATTTTATGTTTCTAGCATACTTCATTCTACTTTGGTATTTAATGTTTACTTTATTTCTCACTCATGATGTTTTTTCTTTAGCCGCTTTGTCGGCACTATTTTTGGTGTGGGGTTTGCCCGTAAGAAGCTGTCGGTCATCGGAATTGAAATCCCGTTGCCCGCTTCGGAATGACGTTTTTAAAATTTTTATTTTTGAAAGAAATGAAGTCAAACTGACCCCATAATTTTCATAGTTTAAATGAAAGAGCGCTTTACCTCAAAT
>JXCR01070961.1:519773-530010 GCA_002079205.1 Phalaenopsis hybrid cultivar | reverse complement strand
TATATATATATATATCTTGATGAGTATTTTCTTAACTTAATTGGCTATAAGATTACAAAGATTTATAATCAATTAAAATTATAAATTAAAAAATAGAATAAAAATATATTAAATGATATTTATATGATGTTTTAATATAAACAATAGGATTTAAATCTTGCTCCAACCTTAATATTTTACGACTGCTTGATTATGACATGAGTTAATAGTCATATTAAATCTTGCCCCAACCCGAACACGACTGCTTGTTTATATTTGTTATATTTATATGATGTTAAATCTTGCCCCAACCATTAACATTTCACGAACGACAATTTGTCCGCGAACAGCTCGTGTTCGACTCGCTAAGCAAACTAATCAAACACGAACACACTTTTTTGTGTTCGAAATATAAACGAGCTAAACACGAACAAATATCTTTTTTAACGAGTCAAACAAGAGCTAAACATGGACTCGCTCGTGTTCGGCTCTTTCACACCCCCAGTCATAGGCAAGATAGGCCTAAATGAGTAGTTTTATGTAAACTTTTTTTTTTAANGCAATTTACAAAAGAGAAAAAGGCTAGGTGTGGAAAGGTTTGCACTTCCGTAGAAATTACAATATCATAATTTACTTATCTAGTTTCATCAGCCACGAATGTAAAGAGTTGAACTACCAATCATATGAGTCTAGAAGCAATTAAATGGAGTAATTTTATGCTAAATTTGCTTGAATTGGATATTCTATGCATGGGGGGTGCCAGTTTATGATGTGCTAGCATTTTGAAATGGGATCATGTCTGGCCAAAAGCTTAAATGAGCTTGCTAAGGTGGAGTTGTTCAAGTAAAAATGCTAGCAATAGTTGCCATTGTAAGTTGCACGCATCTCTATAACTCTGGCAATTCTCATGCAATAAATGTTTCCACCAATTTGGAGCTTGATGTTTTTTCTATTTTATTTTGTATTTATTATCCATTGCATTTTCTTTTCNTGATGTTTTTTCTATTTTATTTTGTATTTATTATCCATTGCATTTTCTTTTCTTTTAAGAGTAGAATTGTGATAGTTTGATTATTTATTTGGATTTTTTCTTACTTTGTACTTTTTTATTAAGTGGGTTATTATGAAGAGCAACGTTTCTTCGTTGCTTGTGCGGACTTTATCTCTCTATGGCAATTTGATTAGTTAGCAGTTAGCAATTCTTAGCCCTAAGTAGAAATTGAATATTTATCCATGTCTATTGGTAAATTTGATGCAACTTGCACCCTGAAAAGAATGGTTATATCTACTATATTTTAGATGTACTTCATCTTCTGGCAGGTGTATTTTGTCCTTAGGAGCAGAATGATTTCATTATTGTCGTTTTGCAAATCTTTCAGTCATTTTTTGTTTTTGTTAGAAGAATTACGAAGAGGAGTGATCTCCCATTGCCTGTGTTTTTTGCGTAGTTTGGACTATTTGGTTGTTGTTGTTGCATTTTGCTGAAAATCTCAAAATACTTTAGTTGTTGGTAAACATTTCACAATTTTTCATGTCTTGCCATGTTGTATTCAACATTTTCTCCATGTTATGTAAGCAAAGATTATGTACCTCTTTTTAAATGGTTGACTACATGAATGTGAGTGGAAATATTAAAATTAAACTGATATATTTTTTTTAGAATCTCAAAATATATATGTATCCTCAAGGCATTGTACTCCCTTTTTAAAATTTATGACATCAATAAAGTTATTTGATGGCTGAGTAGAAATATTAAATGATTTGATGCTTACTTTGGGGATCTGGACTGCATTAAGTTTGTATTTTTCAGTCGTTGCAGGCTTTCATAAATTGAGTTGTTTTTGAATGTGGCAGTATTACAGATGATGATGTGCAAATAAACAAGATGAAAGTCCAGGGAAAACAACTTCATGGTTACTTACCGAAAAAGAGGACAGTGAATTATGTCATTTTAGTTGTTAATGCAGTGACTGTTTTAAAATCCTTGGAAAGCAAGGAAAGCCACTATATTGACATGATTGCTCAAACTTTCAACTCTCCATATGTTTCATTTAGAGGTACGTGCCTTTCGATTGATATTCAGTTGTATTCAAGTATGGCAAGTTCTTTTTGTTTTATCTTATGTCTACATGTTTTTTGTGTTTATCTTTAATACAAGCAATACATTTATGATTGAGTTTTAGTTGGTGTAATTAAATAAGTATTTGTGTATTTTCTTCTTCTTATAAAATGGTCGTAGGCTTTTTGTCTTGTTCATATTTTATTTAATAACAGTTCTTGATCATTTTATACATATAAGAATTTTTTTTAAAATGTTGTCGTTTTTTTTTGTGGTACAAATACTTGCACTATACTTCGTCAATGTGAGTAGATTTTCTTTTGGTATATGCTGGTACAGCTAATAAAGTGCATTGAAACTAATAAAGCAAATATTGCATGCGACTTAAAAGTTGGGAAATCAAATTTTGCTTGACAACACCATGGTTTTTGGCCTTTTACATAGCATCACATATTTATGTGACCATAATGACCTTTTGGATCACAACTTTGAGTAGTTTTGATTAAGTCAATGGTTGTTGGATATGTTTGAGTTGCCCTGTTGATATAGTAGGCTCATACCTTTTCTTGCTATTTCTAAATGACAGAAACCTTGGTGGAATTCAACTAAAGCTAGTTTACACTTTTACTGTTTTTGACTCTATGATGAAGGAACCTGACTTCAATGCGAACACCACACATTCTGACTGATTTGAGCGACCATATTGCTCAGTGAATACAAGCTGCTGTCTCGAAGGGATTTATGACAATTTAACAATGTATTGCAGCTCTGTTGATTCCATGAAGTATAGGTGACTCATACGGTTCATTAATAATTTGATGATATCAAATCTTCTGTGGTTTATCTAATGGTTCTTTACTTATTTACTAGTAGCTTGGGATATGATGATGAATTTTACTAGGCTAGTTCGGAGCTTTGGTTGCTTAGAGTCGGACTCAATAAGGTGAATTCATGAATGCTCAAGTGCATAATGAAAAATCCAAGGTCTATTAGTTTACTGTGTGAATTTGGTTATTATTTAAGGTAAAATGATTGGGTAGAATTTATCAAGATCTTAAGGATGATGAACACAATTTAAAATTGATTAAATTTTATCAATTCTAAACATTGTTAAAAACTGTTTCATAATGTCTGGTAATTTAGTTGGCTTACATTTCCAACTATTTGATTAATTCTAAAATTATTTATTATATAGTTTGTAATGATGTGCCTAATTTACTCTTCATTAGTTTCTTGAAATACTTATGACTTTTCAAATTTACGTGATTAGAAAATTTCTATTTTATTCATTTAATATAATTATGTTAATTATAATTTTTTTCTTTATTAAGAAAATTAAGCTTATTTATAATTTGATCAATATTTTTTAATTGTGGTTTCAAATTTGACGAGTGTAATTGATCTCATTTGCTCCAAACGTTTTAGTAAATATACTTAATTATGTTAATTGTGATTAATTAGGTATTAAGTTTCTTAACTTAGTAATTATGTTAGAAGTCATGAATTTAAGCTAACTTTGAAGTCATTACTTTCATTGGGCTGTTTACATGCAATTTCTTATGTAATATTACATTGTTTTTAGTTAAATTGAATTAGTCATTAATTTATTGAGAAGTTCTTTGAAATTGCATTAACTAACATTCTTTATAAATTTCTTGACAAAGAATAATGAACCTAATTACGTTTGACCATTTTCGGCCAGGACATGCAAACTAGGCCAATAACGTCTAATTTTTTAACCAGTTGTTTGATTTGGGGGAAGGTTTCTGAGATTAATTTTTTTCTTATTTTGATATAATTTCTAGAGGATAAATTTGCCTATTTATATGTATTAGATTTATTTATAACGACAATTAAGGGTCCGTTTGAGACAACTTATTTGCTGCTTATGTGTTTTCAAAATGCACAAAGGTTGTTTGTTTTGTGCGTTTGGCAAGCGTTCGAGAATCCACACAGATTCTCTTATATTACACGTCGGCCCGGGGCTGAACCCCGCAGCCCGCGTATCTTGTTTAGCTTTGCGTTAATACCCTTCTACTAACTCTATGCCCTAGGGCAGCTCTCTTCTGCAGTTCTCCTGGATCTCTCTGTCGTGATTATCCTTCTTTCTCCTTTCCTCTTTACGATTCTCATCCCGTTTCCTAGGTTTGACTTATATGCTCTTATCCCCTGGATCTCTCAACTATGATTGTCCTTCTCTTTTTCTCTCTGCGATCCGATAAGGTGTGGTTCTTTCTAATTGGCTAATGTTGCGGTAAATTCTTGATGAATTGGTTTTGTGTGAGCAGTAGCAAAAATTCTTTCAAGAAAATCAAAAGATTAACATAATTTGATTTCTTTGACTTGCTTTCCCCGTCACTGACATAATGGTTTTATGTGAGTGATGGCAAACATTTTGTGAAGAATATGGAGGGATTCCATTTTCTTTGGCTTGTTGTGCTGTTTTGCAGTGGGAAACAATGAATCAAATTATGTTGGCTTGAAAAGTTTTTTTGCCACAGTGCATGTTGTTTTCATTTGTTCTGCCTTTATTTTTTTGGCACGGTGTGGTTTGTTTTTTTGTCACATTGCAGCTCGTTTTCATTTTTTCTTCCTTTGTGCTTTTTTGCCACGTTAACTGGCTTGGTTTGTTTGGATTGCTTGAAGCTTATAATGGGATGAACTATTCTCTGATGACGAGCAAGATGAATATTCCCCTGCCTTTGGGTGTGTGGGTTGGTGGTGGATGTGAGGTGTGCTTGTATGTGGTGGATGTGAGTAGTGTTTATGGTGGCTTGGGTCTGCTCTCATGGCCTTGGGTGTGTGGGTTTGGTGGTGGCATAATGGTGTGCTTGTGTTTGGTGGATGTGAGTGGTGTTTGTGGTGGCTTGGGTGTGATCTTATGACTTTGGGTGTGTCGGTTGGTGGTGGATGTGAGGTGTGCTTTTGTGTGGTGGTTGTGTGAGTTTGTGTGTGGTACCTGTGACTGTTGTTTATGGTGGCTTGGGTGTGCTTTCCCGGTCTTGGTTATGTGGGTTGTGTTTATGGTGGCTTGTGTTTTATGCTTTAAATGTTTTTCTTTATTAGGTTATGTTATTGTTTTTATTGGTGCTTTATTTTACTATCAATACTAGTGGACTTATTGATCCATATCTTTTATTAGTTTCATTATGGCTAAGAACAAAGAGGGGGCTACGTCAGCAATTTGGGATAAGGATGTGACAAACATTTTCTGCAATCTCTGTGTTAAGGAGATTGAATTTGGAAATAAACCCACCACTTTAACAAAGAAGGGTGACAAAATTTTTCAAAGGAAAACAGGGTGAGAGTTCGATAGGTTAAAATTTAAGAACAAGTGATATCAGCTAAAAAAAATCTGAAAGTTATGAAAAGAGCTGAAACGGGGATCCACGGGATTGAGATGAGATCCCATCAAGCGTACTATTGATACTTTAGAGGAATGATGAACCNCATTTTCGGTCAGGACATGCAAACTAGGCCAATAACGACTAATTTTTTAGCCATTTGTTTGATTTGGGGGAATGTTTCTGAGATTAATTTTTTTCTTATTTTGATATAATTTCTAGAGGATAGATTTGCCTATTTATATGTATTAGATTTCTTTATAACGACGATTAAGGGTCCGTTTGAGACAACTTATTTGCTGCTTATGTGTTTTCAAAATGCACAAAGGTTTTTTGTTTCGTGCGTTTTGCTAGCGTTCGAGGATCCCACAGATTCTCTTATATTACACGTCGGCCGCGGGCTGAACCCCGCGGCCCGCGTATCTTGTTTAGTTTTGCGTTAATACCCTCTACTAATCCTATGCCCTAGGGCAGCTCTCTTCTGCGGTTCTCCTGGATCTCTCTGCTGCGATTATCCTTCTTTCTCCTTTCCTCTTTATGATTCTCATCCCGTTTCCTAGGTTTGACTTATATGCTCTCATCCCCTGGATCTCTCAGCTACGATTGTCCTTCTCTTTTTCTCTCTGCGATCCGATAAGGTGTGGTTCTTTGTAACTGGCTAATGTTGCGGTAAATTCTTGATGAATTGGTTTTGTGTGAGCAGTAGCAAAAATTCTTTCAATAAAATCGAAGGATTGACATAATTTGATTTCTTTGGCTTGCTTTCCCCGTTACTGACATAATGGTTTTATGTGAGTGGTGAAAAACATTTTGTGAAGAATATGGAGGGATTGCATTTTCTTTGGCTTATTGTGCCGTTTTCCAGTGGGAAACAATGATTCAAATTACGTTGGCTTGAAAGGTTTTTTTACCACAGTGCAGGTTGTTTTCATTTGTTCTGCCTTTATTTTTTTGGCACGGTGTGGTTTGGTTTTTTGTCACATTGCAGCTCATTTTCATTTTTTCTTCCTTTGTGCTTTTTTGCCACATTGACTGGCTTGGTTTGTTTGGATTGCTTGAAGCTTATAATGGGATGAACTATTCTCTTATGACGAGCAGGATGAATATTCCCCTGCCTTTGGGTGTGTGGGTTGGTGGTGGATGTGAGGTGTGCTTGTGTTTGGTGGATGTGAGTGGTGTTTATGGTGGCTTGGGTCTGCTCTCATGGCCTTGGGTGTGTGGG
Source organism: Phalaenopsis hybrid cultivar (assembly GCA_002079205.1). Taxonomy (NCBI): domain Eukaryota; kingdom Viridiplantae; phylum Streptophyta; class Magnoliopsida; order Asparagales; family Orchidaceae; genus Phalaenopsis; species Phalaenopsis hybrid cultivar. The sequence continues at coordinate 523,406 of JXCR01070961.1, read as the reverse complement.
TTTGGTGGTGGCATAATGGTGTGCTTGTGTTTGGTGGATGTGAGTGGTGTTTATGGTGGCTTGGGTGTGATCTTATGGCTTTGGGTGTGTCGGTTGGTGGTGGATGTGAGGTGTGCTTTTGTGTGGTGGTTGTATGAGGTGTTTATGGTGGCTTGAGTGTGCTCTTCTGGCCTTGGTTGTGTGGGTGGATGTGAAGTGCGTTTGTGTGTGGTGCCTGTGACTGTTGTTTATGGTGGCTTGGGTGTGCTTTCCCAGTCATGGTTATGTGGGTTGTGTTTTATGCTTCAAATGTTTTTCTTTATTAGGTTATGTTATTGTTTTTATTGGTGCTTTATTTTACTATCAATACTAGTGGACTTATTGATCCGTATCTTTTATTAGTTTCATTATGGCTAAGAACAAAGAGGGGGCTACGTCAGCAATTTAGGATAAGGAGGTGACAAACATTTTTTGCAATCTCTGTGTTAAGGAGATTGAACTTGAAAATAAACCTAACACTTCAACAAAGAAAAGTGACAAAATATTTCAAAGAAGTTTAAAGAAACATGGTGAGAGTTCGATAGGTTAAAATTCAAGAACAAGTGAGATCAACTAAAAAAGAACTGGAAGTTATGAAAAGAGCTGAAACGGGGATCCACGGAATTGGGAAGAGATCCTATCAAGCGTACTGTTGATGCTTTAGAGGAATGATGGACCCCTGAGAACTCTTCAATTAATTATCATTTTTATTTTGTTCTGTCTAATTTGCCCCCTTTCCTCACCCCCTCCCCCCCTCCATGTTGCATGCAATATCAACTGCAAAACAATTTAAGATGTGCGGAATTGACTCGGACTTGGATGATAAATTAGACCTAATGTTCAAAGTTGTCGTAACGGGTCAGCATGCGTTCAACCAAGTGAGCAAGGGTTTGCAGACATCTCATGTGACTGCCACCCGAGGAGGTTACGGGTTCTGATGAAGGGCCGAGCATAAACCTGAGGGAACTTGAGTCTACGTGCCAATCAAAGAGGCGCAGGTTGGAAAAAAAAGACGAAAGAAAAAGATGTTTTTGTGAAGAGCTCTATAGATAGACTGATAGGAACATTTACAACTTCGCAACCTACTGCTACAGCTGACACCACGATCGATGATTTTTTGGTAGTTCTAGATGCAATTCCAAAAAGTGTGGCTTATCCTACCTTTTATTTAAAATGTGTTAAACTGCCCAAGGACTGACCCACAGACAAATATTTATGAGGCTGCAGCTCGATCCGCGTGTCGAATATTTACGTGTCTCGACTGACAAATAAGTATTTGTTATTTGGTGGTTTTATTATTTGCGGTTTGTAGTGGATATATTTGCATTTTACTTATCTTCCAGACAATGATATGCGAAAAATGTTGTCATTAAAGTAGTAGATGTTGTGAAAAATGTTTGAGGGGCTTTTATCTTACGCATTTGTTCCATTGTAATTTTCAATTTTATGATATTAACATGTTTGAGGGGCTTTTATGTTATATCCTACCTTTTACGCATTATGTGAGGTCAATGATGAAGCATACCTTATGGGTTTTTCTGGATGACTAATTTGTCATTGTTTTAGTATTGCATGTGAAATTCTAATAAAAATAACTGAAATCTTGTCCAATTTTTGGTGTTTTGGTTTATGAGGATCTACGAGGATGACCTTTCTTGGTGATATGCACATGTGGCACAAGCCGCATGTTACCCGTTGGTGTTGCATGTGAAATTCTAATGAAGACAACTGAGGTCCTATCTTCTAGTCGGTGCATCGGTTTATGAGGATCTACTAGATGACCTCTTTTGTGATAAATACATGTGCCACTGGATGTTGGTCCCACGTGGGTTAAGGAAAACCAATAACTCTTTTTTTATAAGGTCTGTGATTTACATATTGTGACAGAATTATTGGTTGGTTTAGTTACTTCTCTGAGGCCTCACACCTGTTTTTTATTTATACTCAATATATTTATGTTCGGAATATTTTTGGGTTTGAAAGTATGTTTTTTTTTGTTTTATGACCGACGTGTTCTCTCTTGAATAATTGTAGGAAGATGAGCTATATGTTTTCAGGGAATTTAGGGCATATCGTCGCGAACTGCTGCCTTTGTTATTTACGTCGCGCAAGCCACATAACTACAGACAACAGTTTTATAGGTGCCCGCGGTGGGCAGATGAACCGGACGAATGTAAGTTCTTCAATTGAGCAGACAGTCTGACCAATTCTAAGGTATCCCACCCGGACAACGTTGCTCGGGGCTTGATGGTATCACAACCGGAGAATGTTGCTCGGGGTTTGACGGTATCCCAACCGGAGAATGTCGCTTAGTGTAGCTCGGTGTTCGACGGTGTCCCAACCATATAACGTTGCTCATAACATGCTTCTTCTGCTTTTTAAAATGAATATTATCATTCTTTTAATTATAATTTTAATATGTTATTTCTTTTTTATTAGGTTTGCTGATACTCACTCTTAAGTGAGGTATATATTCTTTTTTGTACTATTATGAAGTGGTATTTTGATTTTCAACTGTCAAATATGTAGTCGTTATATTCTGTTGCAAACATCAACACTGCGCAGTACCAAAATACTCATTTATCCAGGAAAAAAACTGAAAACAGTTGTTTTCCAAATGCACAAACCAAACAACTTATTCAAATTAGGGACAAAATGATAATTTATCTAGAAAAAGCTGCAATTCAGTTATTTTCCTACCGTACAAACCAAACATCCAACCACCTTATTAGGATAAGCTGCTGATCAACAACTTATCAGGATAATCTGTTTATCTGAATAAGCTGCAACTGCTCCAAACAGACCCTAAATTTCTAGCCTACTTATTATTTTTTTTTCTATTAGCTTTTATTCCCTCATTTTGCTTTTTTTTTGTTTTATTCTATTTTATTTCTTTTCTTTATTGTGTTTATTGTAATTGGGTTTAAATATCTCTCTTTCTATCAATGAAAATATTTGACTCTATTCTCAAATACGACAGTATCAAAGACAAGAATTTAACCCTAACCGCTGGTTCTCCCTGCAGTTTTTCTTACAATCATTTCCTTCTCCCATGCTTAGTTCCTTCCCCCAGCCTTTGAATGAGCAACTCCCGTAAGAATTATCACGTGGAAACTCTTCGCAGAGGCCTATCATGGAATCAACTGCTGAATCAACTATTGTCGTGGTGCCTTCAATGAGCAGTCTTTCGTGAGGGTTATCCGGCTTGCCTGTGTTAGGCAGAATTCTGCAGCAGCAGCCATTGGTTTTAAAGGCATTGTTTTCCTTATATTTCCAGTAGCAGCTGCAATTTTTCTGTTTCCAGCTTTTTTTATTGTTTTGCTTATTTGGTTCGGTGTTGTGTTTCATTTCATTTTAATATTGAGATTTATTTGATCTTGAATTTTATTTTGTTGCATTTGTTTTAAGATTTGAACCCAGTTTTAGACAGACGCAACATTCATGTCCATAGAACGAGCTCCGCTAAGCGACTAGCTGCCTTCTTTCCTAAGTCCGTAGCTCAAGTTTACCTTAGCCTTGACTTAGCTAGCGCTATTTTGAGCAAGCAAGTGAGTGACACACTCTTTCTCTCTTTGGTTTTTCCGTTGTTTTTTCCGAAAAGTCTTTGTTTTCTTA
>JXCR01070961.1:467735-515137 GCA_002079205.1 Phalaenopsis hybrid cultivar | reverse complement strand
TATATATATATATATATATATATATATATATATATATATATATTTGTTGAGTAGTATTTTAAAAAAATTTTATTGTCTACAAGACTACAAAGATTTATAATCAACTATAAGTATTAATTAAGAAAATAGAATAAAATTATTAAATCGATTCAAATGATGTTTTAATATAAACAATAATTTTTAAATCTTGCCCCAATCCTTAACATCTTATGACTACTTGATTAAGGTTGTCAAAACGGCTCTTTGTTCGTGAACGGCTCGTGTTTGGCTCACTAAGTAAACGAGCCGAACATGAACACACATTTTGAGCTCGAATTATAAACGAGCTGAACACCTCGTTTACACCCCTATCTATATGTCATGTTTTTGTATTTAGTGTTTCATGTGGTTTTGAATTTTGTTTATTTCCAATTTTCAATGTCATAAAACTATAGTTCACAAGTTGTCAGGGTTGAAATTGAAGCCATCTGCAACCTATAAAAGTATTAAGCGCAACTACAAGCGAATACTGGTTTGTGGTATCAGCTATAAAAGCATGAATATAGTGTCATATATCATCGCCTTACCTCTCATCTCAAAATTATAAGCCATTTTGATGTTCCATATGTTTTTTTTTAACCATTTCACATTATGAGATTAAAAGAAATAAACTTCCAAATAGTTCTTTAACACAAATCATCCATTGTCAAATTTGAAGCTCAAATTTCGAATATACCTATAAACATTGCATGCCACATATTCAATTTTTCCAAAGGTATACTCATATATTCATGCTATCAAATTCAATCATTGAAGATAAAATAAACTACTCAAATAGGGATATCTAGGGTTTCATAACCAGTTATTGCAATACATCAACCCTAAAATCCAAGTTATATACCAACTTATACAAGATTTATTTTCTAAAAGTTTTTGATGGTAGTATACATCAATGATCTAAATTCAGGGAACAAGTACAGTATTAACCGGCCAGAATAAATAGAAGTCCCAATAGCAGCTTTATAATGAACGATAGTTAAAAAAAAAAAAAAAGACTGCCACAATAACCATTTCCATATCCGTAAATATATGATTGAAGTAAATAAGCTCAATGTTTTAGAGCTATTAGATAGAATCGGGTGTTGATGAACGCCATTGAAAGATCTCCATATATGCCACTCAATCTTTATGTATTTATAAATATACATCGCCTGAGCTTTTAATTATCACATTTCTAACATCCTCTATTTTTTAGGAGAAGTTATAATTCTTATTTGTACATCCAACTTGCTCAAATGTTGAGATGATAACACAAAATAGGAATGAATAACATCAGTTTACATAAAGGAAACTTTGATACCTGTTGCATACCAGATCGTATAAAGAATTTAAACAATATCATGAACGACTTTAAGATGCCACTTTAATAACATAGTTCAAATACATCTTGCTGGTATCATCTCTTCGAAATTTAGGCAATATTCCCAACAATACTTGCTGAATAATAGGAACTTGCCATAAAAAAAATTCTTAAGTGAATTTTAGATATATGAATGGTTTTCACAGATTTCTCATAATCCTGAAGCACTCCTCGTAAGCCCCTCGCACTTCTTCGAAAGAAAATTTAGTAAAGTACAATGTAAGCTCTATTGTTTGTAGCAAAATGATGCCAGATTCAGGTTGTATATGGCATATTTCATATCATTAAATCAGCAGACTTTAACAAACAAAGAAAAGAGAAGTTAAATAAGAATAAGATATTTCAAAATGATATTAAATATAATAATTCATCAAACTAATTGTATGGATATCATTTATGGAGAGATTTACATGTGTATCTCCCAATTTTGATGTATTCGTTTACCTAACACCAAATTTTCAATTTGCACAATTTTGCCACTTAATACATGATAATAATGGTGAAGCCTTAAATATTTCATATAGAAACAAACCTTGAAGTAATCTATAAAGTAAATGGGCACATACCATGGTTACTTATATATTTTACTTTACATCAAGAAGCTGAAGTCCCAATTCCATATGAGAAGCATTCTTGAGAATTTCAGAATACATGAATCCCAAAGGAATTTCTACCAATTTTAATCTACCGGGCACTTTAAGAACACTTCGTATCAATCATTTAAAACAATGCAAGCAGATTTAAAAGACTAATTCCAAGAAACCATAAAGATTCTGTAATACAAATCACAAAATCCGTGAGTAAGAAATGTCTTCTGGATTCCCAAAGATCAAGAAAATATAAAATAGGAGAAATCTCATAATAAAAGAAACGAAGAAATAGAACTTCTGCCATCAAATATCTGGTTAACCTATTTCAGTAAACTCCTTTTCCTTTTCTTCATCAAATAATAAACAAAAAATGGAGGGGCAATGTCAAATGAAACACAATCCATATGCTTAAACCAAAGATTTCTATAAATTTTAGTATAGTAGAGATCCTACTATCTCTAATATTCCATATCAAAGAAAATATTTCAAGAATCATCAGGAAACAATTCCTATATATCCATTGATTTTAGATCAAAAGTGTAAATTCTCTTACGATGAAAGATACTATGTCTTAGCCATAATTGATCTCACTTCGGCTCTAACAAAAAAACTCTCCATATGACTATACTCTCCCTCGTCACCCCTGAGATGAAGTTCTTCCTTTGGACTATCCTCTGACTTCTCGCCCTCCACCTCCTTGACGACGCCCTGATTTGTGAATGTGATAACTCGACTCTTAGGACAGTTGGAGGCTGTGTTCGTAGTTGTGGCACCTGAAACACCTGACAGACATTAAATTGGAAGAGTGTCGACGATAAAAAGTTGGGGTGTGGTGAGTCGTCTGTAGGAAGCTGTCGGTCGTCGGAATTGAAATCCCGTTGTCCGCTTCGGAAGGACGTTTTAATTTGCATATAGATAAGTTAGAAAAATATGAAATCAAACTAAGTATATAATTTTTCACAGTTTAAATGAAAGAGCACTCTACCTCAAACTCTGTATCTTTCCAGAGGGATAAACACAAAACTTGAGAATGTGACTCAATCAAATAAACTAAGAAATATATGACGTCTGTTTGGTCTGCGAAACCGTTTTATTTGCCGACAAATTCTTCTATTTAATATGAAAAATTAAATAAGATTTATTTTAAACTGTGTTCGGAAAAGCTTCCTAATAGGGCAAGCCTCTATAGTTAATTATATCTTAATTGACAGAAGTCACTTAAAAATACTTTCGATAAAAATCAGGAAAAATTATTTTCAAGGACTTCAAAAGAATGAGACTTTTCAACGAAATTTGACAAAGAGGTGTGAAAGGGAAATGACTCAAATTTGAAACATTTATTACAGAATCCAAAGGAAGAAGAACTAGGGGATGCCACAGATCCAGATGAGATCCTCGGTGACTTCCTAGTCTACCATATGGTTTGACTTCAGTTTCGGGGAGATGTGAGATTTAGGTCGTAACGAACGACAACCCCAGAATCCTAAAATGAGTTAGGGCTTAGATCGTACAACAAATCTATACAAATGTCTAAAGAAAAAAGTTGACGATTTATGTTGCGCTAGACGAAAAACCTTGAAATCCTATGAATCGTTGTTTTAATTTTTAGGAAATGAATGATTTAGCTGGGGAATACTTGTTCTGCTGTTGAAGATAGTCGTGCTGCCCACCGCGCTAGTTCCAAGCTTCTTGTCGTGACGAGTTTATGTTTTCTAGGGTGTCAGGTTATGGTGTCAAATTCAGCAGCCCTATGATTGTAGTTCTTCAGATATTTTATAGGGAACATGTTGAAGTTGTATAGTGTATAACATAACAGTAGAATATGTAGCACATGACAAGCAATAGAGTACGCAGCAGAGAGAACAATACAACATGCGGGGTGAAGGAAAAGTAAAAAAAATATAGCAGGTAGGTGATTTGCAAGAAAGTAACATGTTGTAAACATAAAACAAACTTGTATATTTGGGAGGTTCGTTGTTCCTTAGGTGTAATTAATGCAGCAGGTACAAGCAACAAAACTTGAGGAAACAGACTGAAATATTTTATATAAACGAAAACAAAGAAACATCGTCCAGAAATCTTGAGAAAGATCGTTAAAAAACTCACGACAAGAGAAATGCGAGGAAATCAACGAATTGACAAATCGATTAAAATCGTAGAAAACACGAGAAAATCCCGAAAAGAGACCACGAATGTTTTGTCCAAATATTCCAAGAAAAACATATGAAAAAGTATGAAAAGAGGGGGACCACAAGCACTCGGGTCGGGGCTAGGCTCAACTATATTTTAGTACTTGAGGGTCGTTGAAGACTGCTCGGTCACCCGGATGTATAAAGCCTGCCACTCAACTAGAAGGGTGTTCTATCGAACCTAACTCAGGAGGGTACTCCTTAGCCTAAACAGGTGATCAATAGGTGGACAACCGATGTTTAAAATATATTTAAAATTTATATTTTCAACATGCACATAGGTTTCAAACATGCAAAAAGTGGGCTGTATCAATTTTGTTTGTAGCGAAAAATATATTTTTGTTTTAGAAAAATGTGTATATGTTCTTATCAAATTTGTTTTTATCAATTTTGAAAAGTAGTTGTCCACGAGTCGATCTCGCTGTCGGGCATAAGGCTACCAACAATCTAAGAAGGTTCGGGTCAACTCCCGCTAGTCTTGTGTCGGTGAATGATACTGTCATCCTACATCTCATCGGGTTCGTGAATCGGATCTTGATGGTTTCCTGAATCGGATTCCGATGTCGTAGGATGACATATCATTCTGCTCTATCTCTGATGTGTTTTTGTCATCACCGCCCTAAGCCCTGAAACAAAAACGACCTACTTGAGACTTTGCTTGATGGTTTCACTTATAACAAATGACTATACGTAGACACTTATGTATCAGACATAAGCATAAAAAACCGAACCAAGAAGTAAGGAAAAAAGGAACAAAAATGGGGTGAGAGAGGGGGACTGATCCACCTAAATCGAAAAGAACGGAGGATGAACCATCTCTCAAAACTCATGATGAAAAAAACCTTAAAAGGAAGGCCTGAAGATCCTTGAATCAATCCGAAAAGATATCACTTTCTCACATTTTTATAAATGGTTTAACCCGAGTCAAAATGACTTTCTAACGCCAGTATCCAAACCCTAAAGATATCTTTTATGAAATCAATTCGTCTCAACCAAACATTCTCCCAAGATAAAATTCGAAAATCTCCCAAACTTCATAAATCAAGCAAAAGGAAAGTAACCCCGGGGAAAGCACCACTAGTATTTCCAAACCTATACAAAAATCAGGATCTTCCAACTTCCAAATTAATCAATAGCCTCGTATATCAAATAAGCATAAAATCTTCCCATAGAAGAGAAATGCTCACAGTCGGGGTCAATAGAGGGGGGTATAGCCACCAAGGCTTTTGGTCAAGGCAAAATAGGGCCAAAGAGACTCACGACCAAAGCAGCCCAAGGCACAAAAGGAGCGGAGGCTCACGACCAAGGCAACCCAAGGCACAAAAGGAGCCCACGGCCACAGTAGCAACAGGAAAACTACCCAAAGTATTGCCTTTGATACGTAAGAGAGTGAATGGACAAGCTTGTATAAATCATTCAAACCGGCTCCAATTTCCCCCAAGTAAGACATAAGAAATATGCTCAATTTATTTTTGATCACCTCACTCTATAGATAGTGCAAATGCATATGTTTTTGGATGGCAAACTTGATTCATCCATAACATTCAAGTCACCCTAAGTTCGGCAGGAAGAGCCAAACAACCCCGGATGGCCTACCAACAAGCTCATGGGTGAAGCTAAGAACAAGCATGGACCAACTCCACTACAAGCCTTCGGGTAAGAGCAGAAAAAGGCACAAGACAGGCCCCCAACAAGCTCTCGGGTAAGAGCAGAAAAAGGGCACAAGACAGGCTCTCGACAAACTCTCGGGTAAGGACTAAGGCAAACAAAAATCAAACCCAAACCACTCATCGGGTAGGGACAAGACAAGATAACACCGAGCTCCCAAATAGGGGTTAAAGCAAATAAAACCGATCCTTCCCACAGCTATGAAACAGGGACAAGAATAAACACCGCAACAGGCTCTCGGATAGGAGCTAAAACAAGCAAACCGGGCTCCCAAATCAAGCCAAAATAAATCCCTCAAGGTTAACAAGTAAAGCTCACATACCCAAGACAAGATCTCAATCCAGAACCCAGCCTCCAACCCTTCCAAGATGAAAACCGAGCTCCTAAAGAGATCAAATCAAAGCTTTAAACGCTAATCAAATGCAATATATGATAGCAAATCCAAACCCAACCATTTTTAGCCAAACTGAAAACCAGCAGGGGCAAAAAGAATAAAGCCACACCCCAAATCAAACAAAAATAAGCCTCATAATCAGGCAATAGTCAAGAGCTAGAGCAGGTAAGACCGAGCCCCAATGGAGGCCGAAACCGAGCCACTCAAGGCTAAAACAGGGCCCAAGCATAGATAGAAACTCAAGCTTTAACAGAAATTAAAGTTCCAGCTACTTCAAGGTGAAAACGACCCATTTAAAACCAAAGAGTAGTTCACATGCCTTTTGAAACATCAAGATATAGAGCCAACATATGTCTTAAACAAGAGCAACAATATAAAGAGTACATTTAGGCCCCCAACTTAAATATTCCAAGCATGAAACAACTTCTAATAGAAGTTTAAACAAAGTGATGCCTCGTGAGGTGCTAAACCCAACCACCAAAACAAGTTACAAGACTTGTCGAATTAAATAAATTCTCCCATAACATGTATTTCAAGCAAGGAAGAGCCATAAGAAACCAAAGCCAAGCCCCTAAACATGCATGAAAGGCCAAATAAACTCTCCAATATCTCATGCTAAATAATAAATGAAAAGCCTCATAATACATATCCCAACACGCTTGCAAGAGGAGCCAACATCAGCTCAAAGCTACATTTTCAATTATTCCAACTTGCTTTTGAACAAAAAGAGAAAAGAGAAGCTAGCATCGTCTCAAAGCCACGTTTCAACCTTCTTATTCACAGTAATAGAAATATGCCATAGTTTTACCATTTTAAGCAGGTAGGGAAAAGAGAAAAGCTGATAACATGCTATACTTCTATCCTTCTAAACAGGTAATCAAATCTAGCCCTTAAAGTATGCTTGCATTTCTATTCCTAGATGCTTGAGTATCATGTATTCAAAAATATAAGTGCCAACTAAGTCAGCATGTTGTATCACCCATCGCACCGAGCTAACAGGGGCTCGGCGGGGCAAAAACGAAAAAAGGGCAAGGCACAAAAGGGAAAAAGGTACCTACTTGAAGCAAAAGAAAAAAACACAGGAACTTTAAAGGCACTCCCCAACTTCAACTCCTCCAACAACAAGAGGAAACCAATTCAAGCACCAGAAAATTAAAGAAGTAAGTGAAAAAAGAAAATGACAGAGTTTCCTCCCTCAGAGATTTTCGGCATGCCCTCTAGGGCTACAAAATCGAGCTCTAATATATACCAGAGAAGGAGAAGAATGATTAAGAAGATACGACAGAAGGATCGAGCGCAGAGGATACAATCCTCGCAGTGGCCACGCTCTATGACAAGGAGTGTCGAGAGCAGAGGATACGATCCTCGTAGAGGATAGCATCCTCGGCAATGATAAGGGGATGGGTAGCCTGCGAGGTTGTCTCGCGTGCGAGAGAAACGAGCGCGGGGACGAAACTCCAACGGCACGAAGGAGTGGGTCAGGTGAAACCGAGTGAACCGCAGTTAGGGCAGGGGTCCATGAGCACGAGAGGAAGAAACGGGAGAGGGGAACTAAACTAGGTTAAGGATTTTTTTAACATAAGTTAATAATAATAATAATAATATATTATTTATTATTATAATTAACACTTAAATATGTATTTTCCCTAAAACGTGTCGTCGCAATGAAACGAATGTCCCATCTAGGCAAAATCGTTGTTCCGGACGCATCGACGCAGTCTGTTTCGTCATTCGGAGTCGTTTAGATGACCTCGTTGACGATTGGGACAAAAAAGCGTTGCGACCTGAATCACGTCAAAAACTTGCCTCGAATTCTCGATTAAACAGGACGGCGAAGAACGCGACGGCGCCAAATCAACGAGTACAGTGAATCCCAAGGCCGACAATCCTATAGGAATACTCCCTGAGTTCCTTCAAAGTAGTCTTACCTGCTAAGCAATAACGGTCAAAACTACTATATGGAACGTCAAGTCGAGCGAAGAAAAGTTCAGAATTGCTAACGGGGAGGGTTCCTTCACTAGTTTTTTAGGAATAGTCGACAGAAAGGTCCTACGGCTAGATCCTAGGCTACTAAGGAGGGAAAAACTACACCTCGATCGAACGTGATGTCAACAAAGAGCTACCCATTTATGGCTTCTTTCCACTCGGATCTGTCTTATCACTCCCCTTTCTTGGCTTGCCAACTCCACCTGAGGTACCTTTATCGGTCGCAGTAGTTGTAGGTGACTAACTAATTGAAAACTATTGCCTGAATGAAGATTGTTACCTGCACTTTTTTTTGCAGCCTTTCCACCTTCAAGCCTAACTTTTGAACATCCCCCAACGACATGTTTGGTTGTAATTGCACTACATTGCTAATGGCGGGCTTGAGAGCCCCATGGTATGAGGTTATAGTGTATTTCTCTGGCTCGACCAACTTACACTTCATCTACAACTGATCGAACTATGCCTTGAACTCCACTAAAAGTTCTCTCTTTTGCATGTGGTGGAATCACATGAACATAACTCAATGATAATGAGGTGGAAGGTATTTCTTCTATTTTGTTTTTTTCATCTTTTCCAACTTGGTAATCTTATCACTGTCTTCTCTTTTTCTTTGTCTTTGTAAATTTTCTCACCACAAAGAGATTTTTTCATTTTTATGGCTGCTATTTTCACCTGTCTTTTCTCTGGCATCTTTTTATATTCGAAGGTTCGCTCAACAGATTGTAGTCAGTCAATAAAGTCTTATAGATCCGTACATCCATCAAACACTGGTAGATCCACTTTGATTCCGAAATTTCTGGGTCCTCCATATGTAGGCTTCTCTTGTATTGAATTCCAAAGCGGTATGGCAGGTATTCCTTGTCTTTGTTTCTTCCTTATGGAATGAATTCAGATCACTCCTCTTTGATTCTCCATATCACAATCGAGGTTAATCTTTTCCTAGGTTCCATCATCAATCTCCGTGAGCTTCTGTTGAAGCTGTGGATCTCCCTCTGTATCTCGTCTCGGGTAGGTTCCAATATCTCCATGGTGGCATAATTAGGGTTTGGGTTTGGAATGGGTGGTTGAGGATAGGAAAGAAAAAAAATAGGAGGGGTAAGGCAGATGCTAGGTAACCAGGATAGGATTATGGTTATGCTAGCTTTGATACCCAATGATACCGTAAGTTAATCCAAAAACCATGGAAGAAAGACAAATATCATCATTCAAAATAACTCCGATTACGATTAGGAGTCACAAGGAAATAAAAAACACAATAACATCAATATCAGGCTAGGGCCGGTTAAAGGATCCGGGAACAGTCATGATGCTGAGGTGGTTGTTGAGGAGTGAACTGTAATTGGTAGAAACAGGGTGGGCTAGAAGTAGGGGAAAAGGCTCGATGTTGATGTAAATGGGTAAGGAAGGTTGGTTGTCACAGTAGGTGCGGAAAGGGCAACCCGCGACCCACGGGAAGGGCGGAAGGCTGGAGGTGGGGTGAGGTTGATAGTAAACTGGAAGGTGTTGGTGGTGTATGTGGTGGCACAACAAGTAGGTGAAAGGGGAGAGGGACAGTGCCTGGAGAACAGAGATTTGAAGTGGGTTGGCAGCGATTGAAAGCAGGGAAGGGGAAGATGGGTTGGCCAGCAGCTGGAAAGAGAGAGGAGGGGGTATGTTAGAGGGATTGACGGAGGTAATCACCACCTTCGAGCATGATACAGCTAGAGAACCACTTGTCCTCGAATACAATCCTAGCACGAGAAGAATCCTATAGGCAGATATCAAATAACAAATTAAGAATAATACCTAGACTCAACAAACACACATATTAATAGAAGATATATGGGCATGAAACAAAAGGGTGTGAAGTTTGAGCGGTAATTCCCACCCTTTGTTGGAGTCAGTCGGTTCAGTCCCCTGCTGGACCGATCTGCTGAACCTCGTAAGGCTGGTTCTGCCTATCCCCCCATCACTGGCTTTGCACTTGTTATTAAATCAATAGAGAAATTTCTCTCTTATTGGAGATAAACCTGACAAATCATCCAAAATGACTTCTGAGTAATCCTTTACAACTGGTATATCTTCCGACTTCTTTAACTTAGGGTCTGTTTGGGGCAGTTGCAGCTTATTCAGTTTATCCTGATAAGCTGTTTATTCTGATAATCTGGTGATAAGCAGCTGATCCGGATAAGCTGTCTGTCTGTTTGGTTTATGCGTTAAGAGAATAGCTGATTCTGGAAAAATGACCAATCTGCCCCTGTTCTGAATAAGCTGCAGTTGTTTGGTTTGTGCGTTTTGTAAACAAACTTTATGACATCCAACTGAATAAGCTTTTAAAAGTAATCTTTTAAAAGTAAAATATACATTTTCATGTATAGATTTATGACATCCACCTGTTGTGTATGTGTAAATATCAAACTTTTGTTGTTAGATATCTAAAATGCATAAGAATCGCGTGAACTCACAGTAGACAGTTGATATAAAAAAAAAATCAATTTACTTTCTCAGTCCTATCTATAAATCATCTCAGTGGCAAGCGACAAAAAATGAAATAAGCCACTTCATTACATATCACATAAAAAAGATAAGAATAGTGTCAATGACAGAACTAACAAAGTAAGCCAATATATGTGTCATACAAACAACGGTTGCCCTAAAAGAACATGGGCCATCCAAGCTGCAATAGTACAATTTGTGATTTCATCAAAGCTACGGTTGCATAGTATTTTCAATCTAACATAGTATACTCAACAACTAAAGTTTGGAAGCAACGGTCAACAACAAATCTTTCATGACAGAACTAAATTTTGAAAACTCATAACTATTATTTCCCAAGCAATACCACATCTATACTGCATTTAATATATCTAACACCTGCATTTTACTTCAATTCTTTCAACACAAGATCCCCTCGATCAGTAGGAATAACAGTTTTTAAAGCAATAGTAAGCATAACTTTAACTTTCATATCAATATGCATATTTTAAGAGATGGTTGAATATATACCCTTGTAAACAAATTTTAAACTCAAAACGAACTACTGTTGAAATCAACACTTATTTGAAACAAGATAAATTTGCAAAAATATGAAGCATGTTGTATCCAAAATCGTTGTTGAGGGCAATCACAGTGAAATACGAAGGTCAAATAGATCTATTATACCCACAACCGTAGCTTTAAAACTCAAAAGAAAATCACAATAGAAAGCCATCAAGAAAGGCCAACGAAATAAGGGATTTTTTCTTGAAGTCTCCCCTTCAGTTAAACTGACACTTAAGGAACAATATGCAAAATATTTGTACATGGAATCAAAATAATATTAAAACTTCTGAAAAATTTGTTTCTTTTGAAATAAACTGTTTAGAAAAGTATTTAACTTGGAAATCAAAACAGAAGTGATAACCACAGTAGATTCTTCAAGCAGATGCTCCCTTTAACAATTTCAACATTTTGTTGTCATTTTGAAATAAATCATCCATAAGCTAAAATCTAATTCAGCTAATTCCAATTAATTCTTCCAAAATACACAAACACAAAGGAAGCGATTCCAAGAACACAAAGGAAGCTTGCAAAGTAGAGATGGCGAGGAGGCAGAGGAGATGTCGAGGTGGTCGAAAGATCCAATGGGAGGAGGAGAAGCGAACGAGACTTAGGGCAGAGGGAGCGAGGGGCGTCAATGGCCTTTTGCTTGTATGAAACACGGATCAAGCGACGACGGAGTGCTGCGATGTGTTGAATTGGAGAGGGAGATAGAGCTGCTTGAGTTCGACCAGAGAGAGGAGCAGACACCAATAGGGTTTTGCGATGGAGGTTCTTTGCCAGAGCTTAGAGTGCGGGAGAAGACGACACCCACGAGCGGAGGGCTTATATGTCTTTCCCTCGAATGAAACGAGGATCGCGGGTAGGACCTCGTCTAATATTAAAAACTGAATGTCGTTTTCAAAAACTTCTTCAAAATGTGATATTGTAATATCATTAACTTGAACTAGAAAACCTTGGTACTATTTTGCTAACAGTTTTAAGGTGTTTAAACTGTAGACATCATAATTTAGGACTCCTGTATCTCTCACAAGCTTGAATTCTTCTTCTCTAGGGATATTGAATTTGACTATCTTTTTATAACAATCTATAGTTATAAAGTGGTTAGTCAATTTGTCCCTATATAACTTCGAATTTGCTTAGTAGTAGCACTATCAAATTCGTCTTCAAGTTTCTATCGCAGATGATTAGGTTCACATAACAACTATCACTTATTTTGCTAGACCTATTAGGCATAATGACTGCTAAGGCATCAAGCATGAGTGCAATTTTTCTGATCTCGCAAACCCTTTTAAAATTAATGAATGCGATGCTCAGTATCAAATAAAGTTCTGACTAATTTATTTTGGACAGATGCTAAACTTATTATAAGGAGAATATAAAGGTCTAAAAATAAATACAAATTTGGTAGATTTATTGAAATGGAGAAACACTTGTAATGACGTCAAGTGAGTCTTTTACTTTCTGTCGAGTTAGTGCATATACTTGAGNAAGGTGTTTGAAAGATGAGAAGACTTATTATTAGTTATATTACATAACTCGAGGTTACGAACTCTGCTTACTGTTTCTAAGAACAAAGTTGTCTTTGAAACACCGAGATGCAGAGTACTTATCGAGGTATTATCCACTGACTAGAGAAATATAAAAATAACGCATTCTTTAAGGTACTATCAGAATTATATTCTGTCAAGTACACATAAAGATGTACTACTTTTAAAGACGTCATAGCTGAAGAGGCTGCAACTTCATAGCTTCATTTGTAGTAGTTGTCCTTTACTTTGACATTGATTCTGTAAAGGTTGTTCAAGTTGTCTTTGAGAAATAACTCTAACATTCTTCGAGTTGCCGTTGGAGTTGTATTTGCTGGGCGCTGAAGGATTTGACTTCAGGGTTGAATTTCCATTAACTGCTAATATCATCGTTATCTCTTTAATTCTTCCTTCTTGGACCTAAGCAAATTTCAGAAATTTTGCTCATGTGATTAAAATATTTTTCATTGTCCGAAGATATTTTTGAGTCAATTAATAGCCGTCCAAAAGACATAAGATCGTTGAGCTTTTTCTTGAATATAATATTCGAAGTGTTTTCTAAGAGAGTTTTCAAGTTTTATAATTGAGGGGAGAATTCAGACACCAATTTTTTATTATACATCCACCTCAAGCTTCTTCTCAGGGAGATCCTTATTTTCTTTCTTATTCTTATTCTTATTTTTTTTTCGCTCTTTTTTTATTGAGAATTATTATATCTGGTGGAGCATATTTTAAAAATTTTGAATGTCTGAAACCCCCAAAATAATAATTATCGAGTACTTCTTAAGATGAATTCTGGGATATTATAGCTCATTCAAAAGTCAGTACCAAGTCATTTGACCGAATATTAAAAAACTCGTGATATCCTTAGTCAATTACTCGTATTTCAATCACACTATCTTATTTTGAAATCAACTTAGGACCCAGTCCGAATTCTTTAAAGTGAACGACTCAGTTATTAGAACATTAATTTCATTCTCCCCTGAAGTCATAATTTCTTTCACAATGTTGAAATTTTTATCTCGGATTACTCCTTTCTCGATTCTCATGTTGATGAATTCTGAATGTTTTGTTAACTGTGCTTTCCAAACATGAACTGTTATGAAAAACAAAAAGTTTTTTATTATTTTATTGTGCTGGGAGGGAATGGACAGATAAACATTGATCCTGCTAATATCCCTTTTAAACAAAAATAGTAGTACAATAGTAGCCAAGAGGCATTTCATTCGTTGACAGTTGCGTAGGAATAGGTTGGAACAAACAGATCGACCGAAATCATATTGATAGAACCTCTTTCACGTTCCTTTCAAATATTCTTCCGGGATCGTTACGTCCCCATTCTTGAAATTCTCCTAAGTCTTTGAAACTGCAACACTCCTCTATGGCGTGTCCAATGAACCTGTGGTACGGGCAATATCTCAGATGTCCTTTCTTGTTGACCTCGTTAGGTTTCTTTGGCTTGGGCAACCTGAACTTGGGATTCTTGATCATAATGCGAAACATCTTTTTCGTTGCTTCATCTTTAAAAGAGTATATCCCATTTGATCGAGTGTTCATGATTGGAACTTGTCTTTCTTATGTCTGGTAAGTTCTCTGTTGAGATAATTGCTGAATATTCTGACGAGTACGTTTATAAATTTGTTGAGACTGTTCGACTTGTATCTGCAACGGTCGCTTGCCCTTATCAATCATTGCTACTGTCCCAGGTTTCTTCTCAGACGTCTTCAATGGCTCTAGTTTCCCAGCTTTCTCAAAACAGCCTAGTTGTTTCGCTTCTTCTTGAAGATTCCCAACTTTTCTAAGCAGCTTTTCGAATGTTTTGATGGTGAATCCCTTGAGTAAGAATCCCACCCGACCATGGATGCTCTTTAGAAGAATTTCAACTGTGTGCTGCTCCTGGAGTTGTGGCTCACACTTCATGGTCAAATTTCTCCATCATAGAATGTAGTCTATCAATGTTTCAGTTGACTTCTGTCGCTCCACCACGAGATCACCGATGGTATTATGGTGTTTAACTCCAGCAAACCGCTTAACAAAGAGGTCTTCCATTTCTGCAAATGTTTTCACTGAGCCATTGGACAATTCAACGTACTAGTCAAAAGTGATTCCCGAAAGACTGCTCACAAATTGATGACACAACAACGCATCACTACTCCCCGCGTCGCCACAACTTACTCGAAAGTCTGCAACATGTTGTCGAGGGTTTCCCGTTCCATCAAATGTCTTGAACAACGGTGATATGAAACCCTTAGGGTATTGGACATTATCAAATTCTTCAGATAGGGTCTACCCTTTAGAATCAATGCTCCTCATTTTGTCTGAGTCAGAGCTTCTCTCACCTGTTGTTCTACCATTTGTTCAATGTCTTTTTCTGGTATCGATTCATGAACTGAGTTTTTCTTTGGTTGATCATTTTCATTGATCGAAGTGAGTTCCTTCTTATCATCGACGATCTGGACGCTTTCTGGATGGCTTGCCCCTGGGGGTACTATCGGCGGTGACTGTGATTGTCCTTGAATAGTGGCTATAGCAGTCGTCATTTCTTCTAGTGGTTCCTTCATCTGGATGATCTGTTGTTGAATGACTCTTTGCAACTCATCCACGACGTTCTCCTTAGTATGTAAAGGAGCATCGCACGAGGATAAGGTGACTATTGCCTCAATAACTGGGATGGTCTTTCTTGTCGACTTCTTCCGGCCTCTTTGGCTCTCGTAATCTAAATTTGAGACTTTTAATCAAATCCTGGAACATCTTTGCTACAGCTTCTTTTCTGAAAGAATATACTTTGTCCACCCTGTCACCATCTTAGATTTTCCTTCGAATGTCGTCACCGGCCTTAGATCATTATGGAGAGAAGGTGGTGGTGATGTGGTAGCAACCTCATAGACTCCATCCTCTCCGTAGGTAGCAGGCAACTGGTGAAACCTACTCCCCATGAGTAGAGGTGATGTATCATGTAATCCTGTCTCATCTAGTCGGAAGGCGGTGTCAGTAGTAGCCAACTCTATGACTTTCGCCTTCTCAACCCTTATAATTTTCTGGTTGCGCCTCATTTCGTGTGTCTTGGTCAGTTGCACGGACTTTGAATTAGACCCAATCTCGAATACTGAAAACGACAGGGCAAAAACATCGACTGCCACTTCTTCGTAAAGAATCCCCTTCCCTTTGTTTAGTGGAACAATTAGTGTAGTAGTGGTGAATCCAGTGACAAAAGTAGAAACAATCCTGGGAGCTATCCCTACGCCCCTATTGACAGACTTTACAACAACAAAAATCTTTTCAATCAACACTCTCTTCAGAGGGGGAAATTCCTTAGTAGACTTCAGATTGAACTCCACCACAGGTTCGACGAACTTGTCCGTTTCAGGTTTCATTACGGTCACAATGACATTCCAAAACTTGGCTTTAAAATCATTGAATCCTTGCCCAAACTTAATGACCGCCATGTCAGACAGCTCACTCTTGCTAATAGTAAACTCCACTCTAATGGCGAAAGAAAAGATCAACTTTGGTGAAGATATTCTCTCTGTTATTTGAAAATTTTCTGAAAGTCAGTGACGTCTAATGCCTTGCAATTTCAGCAGCAGTACTCAAGGTAACGCACTTTTCTTATGAACTAGGTATCCTTTGAAATTTATTCATGTGAATTTTGTCACAAATTTTGTGGTCTGTTTTGCCTTGAAATTTTGATGAAATTTCGTTTCATTTGGAGTTTAAAAGGAAGATTGTGAGAGTGAAATTTTAGTGTTAACTCGTTCACAAGTTAGGATCAAATAGGAATGAAGCATAGGACTCGATTTAAGAATTGGAGGGTGTCGGCCTCGCATTGGATTCACTTCGATAGACCACTCCTAATCTACCACACATATTGGGAGTCTACCCCACTAAACCCTAGGGATTTCTGAACCCTTCTGCTTAAGAAGGGTTAAGCAGACAATCCTGGAATTCAAGAAGAGTTGACTATACTGGTTTAAGAAAGAAATGAACACAGTATGTCAACAGAAGAACAACAGTCTGACCCACAAGGGACATGAGCACGCTACCGATGTTTGAAAAGAAAACCACCTGATCAAAGATGAAGAGAGGAATTAGTCCCCAACGGAGTTGCCAGAATTTGTCGACCGCTATTTTTTTTAATGTAAAAGAATGATTTTTTTTTGTAGAATATGAAAATAATTTTAATATGAATATGATTTTTGAAAGTAGTATTTTAATTTAAAAATAGATGAAACCAAACGAGTCTCACATGTTAAATAGTTTGGATGGTTGAACGCGATACCACAAGTAGGGTTGTAAACGAGCCGAGCTTGAGCGAGCTCAGGCTTGACTCGTGTTCGACTCGTTCGAGATAGCTCGTGTTCGAAATCGGCTTGTGAACAGTGTGTTCGTGTTCGACTCGAAATTGGCTCGTTAAACTAAAATTGAGAAAAATAGATGTAAAATGTGAGATTCGAACCTGGATCGAATATATACAAAAGAAACACTAAACACATTGCCACATGAGGTGTTATGATTTAAATTTAGACATAAATATATATAATATATTATTATATAAATAATATATGTAATATGTTATTATATAAAAAGTTGTATAATTTTTTTTTTTCGAGCTATTCGAGCCGAACACGAGCGAACAAACTGTTGTTCGTGTTCGACTTGTTTACATTTCGAGCTTAAAAAATTGTTCGTGTTTGGCTCGTTAGGCTTAACGAACGTGCCATAACACGAGCTGCTTAACGAGCCGAACACGAGCTGTTCACAAACAACGAGCCAAATTGACAGCCCTAACACTAAGTAATACACTATCATGAAGGATAAGTATACAACTTGACAGTAAGTTCAACCACATAAACTAAGAAGTTTGTGACATCCGTTTGGTCTGCAAAATCTTTTATGTATGGCCGACAAGTTCCCTTACCTAATATAACGATTAGATAAGATTTATTTTATCTGGGTTCCAAGTTCCCTATAAAGGCAAACCACTATAGTTTATTACATCTTAAATGACAGGTGTCACTTAAGAAGACTCTCGATTAAGATCAATGCTTTTAACTTCCAGATTTGAAAGTTTAGGTTTCTAAGATTGGACACGGGAAAATCAAATGGGAGTTGCTCAAATTGGAACAATTATTTTAAGGAATCCAAAGGAGCGAAGAGTAGGGAATAACACAGATCCAAGGAGAACCCCGATGATCTCTCAACTATCATATTGTTTGGTTTTGTCTTTGAAATGATGTTATTCAACGTTTAATCCTGCAATTTACTTTAGAATTTATGACTTACATTTGTACGATATCTGATTGTGCAAATGATCTAAAAGATAGTAGGATTTACACTGTACCGTACGACAACCTCGGAATCATAAAAGTATTAGGACTTATAATTGTACAACAGGGTTGTGCAAAAGCCTAAAGATAGAGTGAGGATTTATGATTTAAACTTAGACATAAATACATCGAACTACATCGAAGTCCTATGACTTGTTATTTAAACTAAGGAAAATATTTAGTTGCTGTAGACTTGTTTTGATGTTGCAGATCTATCTCGAAGTTGCTCTTTTGTATGTCCTCGTTGTGCTGCCCATGGTGTTCACTCCAAGCTCCCCGTTGTAGCACATTCAAATTCGATGTTAATTTTAAAGATACATGTAATTGTTTAGTCAACGTTCTGCTGCCGGGTACCTCCTATGAAATCAACTATTGACCTTCTATTCTAAGGTGTAGTGTGTAAACGAGCAGTAACACGTATAATGACAGATTTTAAGAAATGAGCTAATATGCATTGTATTAGCAAAAGAAAATAATCTGGAAAACTCAAGAAAGAGCGGCAAATGATTTACGACGAAAGAAAATTTGAGAAAATTGACAAATGACTCTCGACGGAAATTTCGAAGTAAAAATGACAGAATAATAACTCAAAGAAAGTCACCAAAAACACGGGAAAATCCCGTGCTAAAGGCCACGAGTGCTTTACCAAAAGTTTCGATAAAATCCCACGAAAAATACGAAGAAAAAAAACCTCAAGCGCTTGGGTCGGGGCTAGGCTCGAATATTATATATTTGTACTCGAGGGACGTCGAAAACTACTATCGGTCACCCAGATATTTAGAACCCGCCACTAAATTAGAAGAGTGTTCTACTAAACTTAACTTAGAAGGGTACTCCTTAGCCCGGTACTGGTAATCGACAAGTGGATAACCAAGTTTCGACATATTTAAAATTTATATTTTAACATGCATATTGATTTCAGACATACAAAATGAAGTTATATCAATTTTGTTATAAAATATTTTTTATAAATATTGTATCTGTTCTTATCATGTTCTGTTCTTATCAATTTTTTTTTTCTTGAAAAATTACGATTGTCCACGAGTCGATTACGCCGTCGGGCGTAAGATTGCCAACTACATAAGAAGGTATGGGTCTCCAGCTAGTCTTGTGTCGGTGAATGATACAGTTATCCTACAATTTATCAGATCCCAGGGTTGGGTCCTGATGTCGTAGGATCGAATATCATTCTGCTCTACCACCGTCTTGCATTTGTCATCATCGCCCTAACTAAAAAAAAAAAAACCGACCTACTTGCGACCTTGCTTGGTAGTTTCATATATAGCAAAAGACTATATATGGACACTTATGTGTCAGACACAAGCGATGAAAACCGAATCAAGAAGCAAAAAAAAAAGAATAAAAATAGGGATGAGAGAGAGGAGAAACTAATCCACCTAAAAGATCGAAAAGACGAAGGGTGGATCAACTCTCAAAACTTGTAACAAAAAGATCTGAAAAGGAGGTCCCAAGATCCTTGAATCAATCCAATAAGGTCATAAATGGATCAACCCAAGAAGGGTATCCCTTCCAATTCTTGTTTCGAACAGGTCAAAACGAGCCCGAATTAATGTGACAATTGTATGCACGGCTCCACCATCACTTACATAATCACACACCAAAGCCCGTGACATTTATGTTATCTGAATTTTAATGTCAAGCCTCCAACTCTTTCCGAATTACAATTTCAGAAGTTTTTAAATCCTTTCATGGATTCGAACCATACCAATTTCATACTTTCCCAAAAAGATGTTTTAAGAGCCTTTCAAATTTTTCCATTTGAATCAAAGGAATATAATCCACAAATGACATCCTAAAAAATTCCTAAAATCTTGTAAACAATAAAGCTATTTAGTTCCAATTTCAACCACAAGCCTCTCGCACTGTAGAAGTACAATATTGTCCAAAATAACATATAAGTGCTCACGGCTAGGGCAATCAAGAGGGCAAAACAAGCTCGAATAAACTTCCAACAGGCTCACTGGTGAGGTCAAGAAAGAACACAACCAAGCCCCAACATAAGCTCACGGTTTGAGAAAAGAAAGAGGACAGAAGCTCACGGGCAGGGGCAAGAAAGAGCACAACTAAACTCCAATGTAAGCTCATGGGTAGGGGCAACAAAACAAAAGCACCAAACCAGCTTCACAACAAGGGGGAAGCAGGGAATAACCAAACAAAATAATAGTGAACCATGTGAATGTTCTCGGGTAAGGGCAGCAACCCACACAACCAACCAGCAGGTGTTCTCGGGTAGGAGCAACAAAGTAGAAGCCACCAGTCCCAACACAAAGAGACAATCAACATAAACATGTGTTCTCGGGTTGGGGCAATAAGAGGAAGACCACCACATATTTAAGCTCACAGAGAGAGCCAAGAAAAAAACACAGCCAAGCTCCCATATAAGCTTACGAGAAGGGGCAGCAAGGGAAAGCCTCCACATATATTGTTATTGTATTATTTCTTTCTTTATATGTATAAATAAGAGAGTGAATGGACAAGCTTATATAAATCATTCGAATTAAAACCATCTTTCATCAAATAAGACATGATAGTGAGTTTGTCTGCTTATATCAAGCATTCTCACATAGAAACACATATTGAAATCATAATTTTTGGGATGAAAAACTTGATTATCAACAACAATCCCAGGAAATACATTATCCGGAGAACCTTCAATCAAACCCAACCCAACAAGAGAGGCAAACAAAGCGATAGTTTGGATAAATCGAGTCTAGCAAGAAAGCCAAAACAGAAATGAGAAAACCATAACAGGTAGACCGAAACCAGCAAAGGGACAAGACAGAAAACCATGACAGGCAAACCGAGCCTGGCACAGGGACAAAACAAAACACAATTTCAGCTCAACTAAACCTAGCAAAAGAGAGTCAAAAACATAATATAATTTCCACAAAATTGAGCCTAATTTTAAGCCAAACCGAACCCAGTATAAGGGAAATCCCAATTAGATACTCTCGGGTAGGAGCAACCAGAGAAACCACCAACCCAAATCAACTTCCAGTTCACGGGTAAGGACAACCAAAGAGGAAAAGTCACCAGCTCACAATACGAAAGGAGCCATGGGAGAGGGCTCACGGTCGGGGGCAGTCAAAGGGAAACTGCCAACCCTTTAGGATATAAATCCCCCAACACAACAGGAAAGCTCTCAAATGAAAGGTTCAAGGCTAAGAAAAACAACACAGGGCCACAAAGCAAGCCCAAAAATCTTCAAAATCTTATCTTTCCATCTACAGGTGTTTTGAATCAGAGAAAGAAAACAGGAACGAAAGTAGATCCACTTTGATTCTGAAATCTCTGGGTCCTCCATATGTAGGCTTCTCTTGTATTGAATTCCAAAGCGGTCTGACAGGTATTCCTTGTCGTTGTTTCTTCCTTATGGAATGAATTCAGATCACTCCTCTTCGATTCTCCATATCACAATCGAGGTTAATCTCCTCCTAGGTTCCATCATCAATCTCCGTGAGCTTCTGTTGAAGCTGAGGATCTCTCTCTGTATCTCGTCTCGGGTAGGTTCCAATATTCCATGGTGGCATAATTAGGGTTTGGGTTTGGAATGGGTGGTTGAAGATAAGAAAGAAAAAAAACAGGAAGGGTAAGGCAGATGCTAGGTGACCAGGATAGGATTAGGGTTATGCTAGCTCTGATACCCAATGATACGGAAGTTAATCCAAAAACCATGGAACAAAGACAAATATCACCATTCAAAATAACTCCAATTACGATTAGGAGTCACAAGGAAATAAAAAACACAATAACATCAATATCAAGCTAAGGCCGGTTAAAAGATCTGGGAACAGTGATGATGCTGAGGCGGTTGTTGAGGACTGAAGCGTAAGAGGGTAGAAACAGGGTGGGCTGGAAGTAGGGGAACAGGCTCGATGTTGATGCAAAGGGGTAAGGAAGGTTGGTTGTCACAGTAGGTGCGGAAAGGGCAACCCACGACCCACGGAAAGGGCAACCCACGACCCACGGGAAGGGCGGAAGGCTGGAGGTGGAGTGAGGTTGATAGTAAGCTGGAAGGTGTTGGTGGTATATGCGGTGGCACAACAAGTAGGTGAAAGGGGAGAGGAGGGACATTGCCTGGAGAACAGAGATTTGAAGTGGGTTGGCAGTGATTGAAAGCAGGGAAGGAGAAGATGGGTTGGCCAGCAACTGGAAAGAGAGAGGAGGGGGTATGTTAGAGGGATTGATGGAGGTAATCACCACCTTTGAGCATGATACCGCTAGATAACCACTTGTCCTTGAATACAACCCTAGCACGAGAAGAAGCCTATAGGCAGAAATCTGATAACAAATTAAGAATAATACCAAGACTCAACAAACACACATATTAATAGAAGATATATGGGCATGAAACAAAAGGGTGTGAAGTTTGGGTGTTAATTCCCACCCTTTGAAGGAGTCGGTCGGTTCAGTCCCCTGCTGGACCGATCTACTGAACCTCGTAAGGCTGCTTCTGCCTATCCCCCCATCACTGGCTTTGCACTTGGTATTAAATCGATAGAAAAATTTATCTCTTATTGGAGATAAACTTGACAAATCATCCAAAATGACTTCTGAGTAACCCTTTACAACTGGTATATCTTCCGACTTCTTTAACTTAGGGTCTGTTTGGGGCAGCTGCAGCTTATTCAGTTTATCTTGATAAGCTGTTTATTCTGATAATCTGGTGATAAACAGCTGATCCGGATAAGTTATCTGTCTGTTTGGTTTATGCATTTAGAGAATAGCTGATTCTGGAAAAATGATCAATCTGCCCCTGTTCTGGATAAGTTGCAGTTGTTTGATTTGTGCGTTTCGTAAACAACTTATTTGCATATATTCTTTTATACATTCACAACAAATTTACATATCGAACACCTAGTTATTAATAATGATATACATTATTAATCTTTTAAAAGTAAAATATACATTTTCATGTATAGATTTATGACATCCAACAGTTGTGTATGTGTAAATATCAAACTTTTGTTGTTAGATATCTAAAATGCATAAGAATCGTGTGAACTTACAGTAGACAATTGATATCAGAAAAAAATTATTTTACTTTCTCAGTCCTATCTGTAAATCATCTCAGTGGAAAGCGACAAAAAATGAAATAAACCACTTCATTACATATCACATAAAAAAGATAAGAATAGTGCCAATGACAAAACTAACAAAGTAAGCCAACATATGTGTCATACAAACAGCGGTTTCCCTAAAAGAACATGGGCCATCCAAACTGCAATCGTACAATTTGTGATTTCATCAAAGCTACGGTTGCATAGTATCTTCAATCTAACATAGTATACTCAACAACTAAAGTTTGGAAGCAATGGTCAACAACAAATCTTTCATGATAGAACTAAAGTTTGAAAACTCATAACTATCATTTCCCAAGCAATACCACATCTATACTGCATTTAATATATCTAACACCTGCATTTTACTTCAAATCTTTTAGCACAAGATCCCCTCGATCAGTAGGAATAACAGAACTTAAAGCAATAGTAAGCATCACTTTAACTTTCATATCAATATGCATATTTTAAGAGATGGTTGAATATATACCCTTGTAAACAACTTTTAAACTCAAAATGAAATCTGAAACAAGATAAATTTGCAAAAATATGAAGCATGTTGTATCCAAAATCGTTGTTGAGGGCAAGCACAGTGAAATACGAAGGTCAAATAGATCTATTATACCCACAATCGTAGCTTTAAAACTCAAAAGAAAATCACAACAGAAAGCCATCAAGAAAGGCCAACGAAATAAGGGGTTTTTTCTTTAAGTCTCCCCTACAGTTAAACTGGCACTTAAGGAATAATATGCAAAATATTTGTACATGGAATCAAAATAATATTAAAACTTCTGAAAAATTTATTTCTTTTGAAATAAACTGTTTAGAAAAGTATTTAACTTGGAAATCAAAACATAAGTGATAACCACAGTAGATCCTTCAAGCAGATGCTCCCTTTAACAATTTCAGCATTGCGTTGTCATTTTGAAATAAATCATCCATAAGTTGAAATCTAATTCAGCTAATTCCAATTAATTCTTCCAAAATACACAAACACAAAGGAAGCGATTCCAAGAACACAAAGGAAGCTTGCAAAGAAGAGACGGCGAGGAGGAGGCAGAGGAGATGTCGAGGGGGTCGAAAGATCCAACGGGAGGAGGAGAAGCGAACGAGATTTGGGGCAGAGGGAGCGATGGGCGTCAATGGCCTTTCGCTTGTATGAAACACGGATCAAGCGACGACGGAGTGCTACGATGTGTTGAATTGGAGAGGGAGATAGAGTTGCGTGAGTTTGACCGGAGAGAGGAGCAGGGCACCAATAGGGTTTTGCGATGGAGGTTCTTTGCCAGAGCTTAGAATGCAGGAGAAGACGACACCCACGAGCGGAGTGCGTATATGTCTTTCCCTCGAACGAAACTCGGATCACGGGTAGGACCCCGTGATCCGCGTCTAATATTAAAAACCGAACGTCGTTTTAAAAAACTCCTTCAAAACGTGATATTCAAACACTCGGTGGCGTTTTCAAAACGCCATCGCTGTGAATAAGCTCCCCC
Source organism: Phalaenopsis hybrid cultivar (assembly GCA_002079205.1). Classification (NCBI taxonomy): domain Eukaryota; kingdom Viridiplantae; phylum Streptophyta; class Magnoliopsida; order Asparagales; family Orchidaceae; genus Phalaenopsis; species Phalaenopsis hybrid cultivar. The sequence continues at coordinate 490,463 of JXCR01070961.1, read as the reverse complement.
AAACACACCCTTATTTGTAATATCATTAACTTGAGCTAGAAAACCTTGGTACTATTTTGCTAACAGTTTTAAGGTGTTTAAACTGTTGACATCATAAGTTATGACTCCTCTATCTCTCACAAGCTTGAATTCATCTTCTCTAGGGATATTGAATTTGACTATCTTTTTATAATAATCTATAGTTATAAAGTGGTTAGTCAATCTGCGCTATAATAACATCGAATTTGCTTAGTAGTAACACTATCAAATTCGTCTTCAAGTTTCTATCGCAGATGATTAGGTTCACATAACAACTATCACTTATTTTGCTAGACCTATTAGGCATAATGACTGCTAAGGTATCAAGCATAAGTCCAATCTTTCTGATCTCGCAAACCCTTTTAAAATTAATGAATGCGATGCTCAGTATCAAATAAAATTCTGACTAATTTATTTTGGACAGATGCTAGACTTATAATAAGGAGAATATAAAGGTCTAAAAATAAATACAAATTTGGTAGATTTATTGAAATGTAGAAACACTTGTAATGACGTCAAGTGAGTCTTTTACTTTCTGTCGAATTAATGCATATACTTGAGACTGTATACTATGGCAGGTACGACTCAGAGCTGAAGTTGATTTTGACGACTTTGCTAGCCTCTGTTTGCCAAAAGTTATCTTAGGAGGTGGAGCACCTTTGGCTCAAGTTAGGGTAGGATCTCACCATGTATCCTTGTTAATATACCAAAAACCTGTGTTGGTTCCCGATAGACATTCTCCTTTTTGTGCCTTCCCACATTTGAGACAAGTGGTCATGCTACCACTATTGCAAGTGCCATTGCCCATTGCCACTATCACTACTAACTTTAAGTTTCTTCTAGCTAAATTTTTTAAACTACATAAATTGAGTGGCCTTCCTAGATCTAGACCTCTCATCTCCTCTTATGTTATGAATATCTTTATACTCTGAGTAGTCAACATATTAATATTTATCATCTTCTCTCTCTCCACCAAAACTAAATAATCCTCAATGCCCATAGGAATTAAAGGTTGTCTGATGAGATCCATCAATCCAAAAAAGAAATGATGACAATTTTTGTTTGCATTGGGGATTAGTTGTTGTGCATATCTTGATGAGGTCATAAATTTAGCCTCGTATTTTATAATAGAACGATCACCTTACACTAGTCTAATGAATCTATCATACATTTGTCTTCTGATTGAGAGAGATATAAACTAGTCTTGAAAGGTCTTTACAAAAACCTCCCATTGGATTAGGCTGCTGTGTCATCCCGCAAACATCTCAAGTAACTGCCTTTGCTACCACCTCTCTACTTCTCCCTCAAACGCAAACGTGATCAATTTAACTCTCATCTCCAATGGTCAAAGACATGGTATCAACGATTTTCTCGATTCATAATAGCCAGTTCTCAGCCTAAATTAACCCTTTTGCTGCTAAAAGAAATGGTGGTCTCTTGTCCCAGAACAATTTTAGATATTTATGCATTTACACTGTTCCACTAGCACTGACTTTGAGTTTGAGAATCTTGAATTAGTCGTTGCTAATACTATCATCTGAGTAATTGTTTCAATAGAGACACCGACACCGTTGGATGGGGGATCATTAAGTGGTGGGGGCGTCAATTGCAATTATTCAGCAGCACTAGCTCTCTAGTGTTCTCGTTTGTATCATCCCGGTTAATATCAATTGCCTTTAGATACTAAAATTTACAATTATTATCACAAATATTAGAATTACTACTATCTATAATCATTTACCTACTAGCTTTGTACTTAGGCTTTGTTTTGATACCACTCTGGCTATGAACCGGCCCGGGAGTTTGGATTAAAAAAAGACTAAAATAGATAGCTAGATGGAGAAAAGTTATAACAGTTCATTTCATAATTAAATATAACCCAAAAAACAAAAAAGTTTTTTTATTTTTTAAAACTTTAATTTACAAATAGTTCGTACAAATTTTAAATTTGTACATATGACAAAACATAAAAAATTAAAATGTAATACTTATCAATCTTAGTTCCATGCCATCAGTACATATAGTTTATAGGATTTATTTATTCTATAACTTATGTTCCTAAAAAATATTAGGAGTTGAAGGTGTGAATTAAGCTATTCGGTGGGTAAATTATTTCTAAATTACAATAATTCTCATTTTTAAAAAAAACAGTAAAAAAAATAGTTTTTGTTTAATTTTATTCGTTTCAATTACAATTTATGTCAGTGAGAGTCACCGTGTAAATGTAAGCTAAAAGTTTACGTTTAAGCTTTTCAAAACCTATCAAAAAGTTAGGCAACCATTATTATTTTATTTTCATGAATACATTGTATCTCATGCGAGCACTATCTGGTTGTAACTTCTCATATACATGCATATATTATATTTAATTTATTTCATTTAGTTAAAATTTGTTAATATAAAATTTTGTATTTTAAAAGAGGTATTAAAAACCCTAAAACAATTGTAATTGCTTTTATAAAAAAAAATTATTGTAAAATAAAAACATATTTATTCATCTGTACAATTTGCAATCAATTGCTTTGTCTTGGATTAGTTTCCTTAATGCATCTATAATAATAATTATATGTAATTAACGTTGGTGTACACTCACTTAATATGTTATTTGTTCTTTTAGCAAAATTAATATTTAATTATTAAACTTTTAAATATTGAAATTAATATTTAACAGCATTTAAAAGTTTAAATATTAATTTAGCATATTCTCTCTATTAAAACAAATTGATGAAATTTTTCTTGGTCGTATATATTTAACAAAAGATAAAATTTCTACACTTAGGATGTCATTCCCTTTGTTTCATATTTGCAAAATTTTCTTTCTTTTGATGTCAATTAAACTAAATTATTTTAGCACAGTAATTTCTCAATTTTTTATTTGTGCTTGGCATAAGATTATAGATCATAATTTTATGTTTTCACCTAGGATTAATACACATCAAACCAAATTTCACTCAAAATTAACACAATAAATAATTTGTTGTTGAAATCTGATTTCAAACCTAATTTTTCTCTCCTTCTTTCCATCTTAGTTTCGTGGCCAAATATCCTAAATAAATGTTAATACAATTTATTTAATTTAAATGTATGATTTCTAAAATTTCTTCATTCCTATTTCATAAATCATAAAACATAAAATTTAAATTTTGGCTTCAAATTTATACCTCGCAAGGCTCGTTCGAGCCCTTAAGCTTGCAGGAAGGAATAGATAAAGAATGGATCAGATAGATGGCTTCTATTACGCTACTTATCTCTCTCCGGGCTTAATAATGAACGGACCTTCTTTATCCAAGCAATCTATCGTTAGCACAATAAACTGGCATATTATGTTTTTGAGTTTTAATAATCAACAATGAAAAATGTTTGACTGTTGAACTAATTGTTTTCTTTATTATATCTACAGATAATAAGCCTGCCATTGTGATTACCCATGGTGATGAACTGTCACTCTATGATCGTGTCTTCGTACGAGCTAATCTTGGAGAACGGCTGGGAATCTCTCCATGCATGCAAATATTTGACATTTCAGGTGGTGAAGGCATTTGCATACATATTACCCAATTCCTATGCATTTACATATCTGATGAACTTTGATTTTTTACCTTTATACCATCCAAATATTTTATATCACATCAAAAATATCACTTTTTAACTTTTAAAAGGTAAAATACAACTTTTCATTAGTAAGAAAAGTGGTATATGTTTTTTAATAAAAATTGAATTTTTGGTGTTAGATATGTAAATACATAAGAATTGAGTGGTAATTAAATCTTCCTTTTAACTATGTCAAAATTAGAATAGCATTCGACTTATATGAAATAACTGTTATTCAGACAATATGGACCAAGTTACTGAAGCGGCCATTGTGGACCTGCTACGGTTTTGCATTGAGCGTTCTGATAGAAATCTTCCTCTTAGACGGACCTGCTGGTTAGAGGTAAGCCGGTTCTAAATTATTTTTTGTTTATTATTGTTCCAATAAAGTTGATTTTCCCCATTATCTTCTTTTGCTTTCTCTTCATTTTTGTATTCAATTTAAATAGATCTATGTATGAAACATAAATTAGGATGCTTCTTCACGTACTAGTTTCTCTGTTTGAGCTTAACAATTCTGTATCTTTTTCTATTCTCATATTTTTCCTACATTATTTTTTTAGAAATTGTTATGATCTGACATCAAAAATCGATGTGTCTTTCGTGCAAACACAATTTTATTGTAATAATCCAAATAACTCAATAAGAATACAAAAGATAAGCATCTAAAATTGAGAGGTAGGTGATCTCTCCCAATTTCTATAATTCGAGAGGTAGGAAATCTCTCGTAAAATCTAAACTTAAGATTCACAATCCAATCTCATGCATAAATCTAACTCTAGACACAACAAAAATATTTGTACTCAACAATAATATTAATAATAGCAGACTAAATTGCCCTTAGACATAGAAAAGTTAAATTTGTCCTTAGACTAGACACCCTCGTAACAATACACCCCCTCAAAAGTCACATTATCCTCAAGGTGAGAAAAAATGAGTGTTCGTCCTCCTCCTCCACAACTGTCTCTATTTGTCCATTCTCTGCTTCATTGTTTTGCACTACGAGAACTTGTAGTTTTCAATCCTTGCAACTTTTGTCCGGGGATAAACTTATTATCACTCAAAAAATATAATCCCTTGGCTTGCTTCTTCCTAATCCTCGCTTTATAAGACGCTTGAGTGTTGCTCGCGGTCTTGGTCCATTATTTGTCCTGTGCATACTCCCTCTAAACTTCCACTGTTTGAACCTTTGGCATTCTCATGGTTGCAATAGTTTCGTACGATGCTCTATCTGTGTTGCTACTATTGGCTTTCTTCATCTGGTTCTTGTCTTCCACCATCTGAGCTAGCTCTATCTTCTCCCTCAATCTCTGCGGCCTTAGTAGTCGGAGTATTGCCCGCCCTTCATGAAATGTTCTTCTAGTCTTGCTTTAGAAATCCGCCACAGTCAATGCATAGAATTGTTCGTTTAGGTCTCATTCCCAAATGGTTCGGAAATGTTCTAACAAACAATCCTTAAATTCATCCTACGAACAAATCAGGTATCTAGCCTCCCTTCACTGAAATCAGGCCAAGACTTTCCGCTCCAAACACAATTCTGCCGCCATGAGTTTTTTCTCCCCATCTAACCCTTTCACTGCGAAGTATCGCTCCATCTATTACACTCGCCCATGCGCTTCTTACCCCTCGAAGATCGGCATCTTCAAATTTTTTACTCTAACATCTCCGCCCCAACTTCCTCTTCCGTTGTTTCCTCTCATGTACTATGGGTGACACTCCTTCCTTCGACTGTAGCCATATTTCCTCCCTGCTTCTCCCCCTTCTTCTTCGTGCTCCTCCATACTTCTGTCATAATCCCTTCTTCATGTTCCGACTCAACCATCTCTATCAAAAATATCTAATCCACCCCTAATTGGAGCCCTAAAAGGAGGTTCGTGATGCTAGATGTTTTGCTCATATTTCTTACATTCGATCTCTTTTCCTTTCGATCTTGCCACGGATTTTTCAGTCAACTTTTGGTTAGGGTTTGTAAATTGAGTTTTTGGCGGGTTATTGGATTGCATCTTAATAAGCCTCTTTAGCATTTCTCGAATTTCCCCCATGCTGTCAAATCGATCATCCATTCGGTTTTCCATGGAACAAAATATATCATTTATGGCGGCAAACCTTTCTTCCATCCTAGATCTGATTTGGCTAATCCCTTTCTCCAATTATTTTTCTTAGTCATCCACTTTTTTTGCTGCCATCACTCCCCCCCAGAAAAATGATTGATCACATAGTATGAAAACACCTGCACGCTGAAATCTCGTCAATTGATTCGCGGGTATGTATCTCGAGAATGTATGCCCCTCCTCGATCTAAATAGCGTCGGCACAAGTAAGCTGAAATGTAGTAAATTCATACGTGAGATGGCGTTTGTAAGTTAAAATTAGTACCAAAAATTCGGTTGGGTGAAACAAAGCACAGATTCGTGCAAGCCCAATATCTCGAATTGCGTCATTGTAGAGGTGAATCTGTCGTAAGGCTTGGATGCTGCAAGAACTTGAGAAAAACTCAAAAACTAGAGTTCTGGTCTTTGTACGCTGCTTCCCTGCTGCAGGAATAGAATGGGAGTTTCGGGTCTCTGTTCGCGGGTCCTTGTAAGCTACGATCCTGGCTTCCTTGCCAATGGAGTAGAATGAGAGTTTCGGGTCTCTATATGCCTTGATCCCACGAGTCCCTGTAAGCTGCGATCCTGCATGTCCCTGTAAGCCGCGATTTCCGCTTCCTTGTCGTTGGATTAGAGTGCGAGTTTCGGGTCTATGTATGCCGTGATTCTTCATAATTGCAGTTGTTGTTCCAATGGTGCGACTATTTCTCGAGGTGAACTCACGGAATCATCATATGCTGCGATCTTTTTCTTTCCCATGTTACAATCTATTATTCTGCCCCCTTTGTTGCATCGTTGCCTCTCCGCAAGCTTTAATTGCGATTGTAAGACGATCTCGAGGGTTGTTTTCCAGAAATCTTGCTCTAATACCAATTTGTTACGATTTGACGTAAAAAATTGAAACGCCTTTTGACACAATTTTATTGTTATAATCCCCATATCAGAGAAGCTTCTTTTTGTTTCGTAGAAGTGTCTGACTCATAGTATGGTTATAAGTCAGTAGCATTAAAAGTAACATTATTGTTTTAGTTTCTTGATAGATTAATCTTGTAAGTATTGTCATTGATCTTCTGAACAATCATGAATGAGCCGTCAACCCTAAGTTTGAGCTTTCCAAATGAATCAAAAGGAAATTGCTTCTTCAGTTTGATCCATACTGAGTCATCTTTCTTGAAAATCATAGCTTTTTTGAACTCTTAGTTTGTTTTTGATGCTTAGTATTTTATTTAGTAATTTGCTTCTTTCTTTACCTACTTATATAGGATTTGAACATCTCTGACTGTAACTTCTGCATTAGTGTTGAGCTTGGTAGCTGAAAGTATCAGTATTAACTCTAATGGTGTGAGGAAATTATGCTCGTATTTAATTTCAAAAGGGTTGTGACCTGTAGACTGACTAGTGAAATGGTTTTAGGCGAACTTCACTTAAGGAAGGACACATCCCACTGTCTGGTATTTTTTCCCACAAAATATCCATAAAAATTTCCCAAATTACGACTATCTTGGTCTACCCATCCGTCTGAGGGTGTGCTGCTGAACTAAATTGAATCTTCGTACATAACTTATCTCATAAAGTTCGCTAAACGTGGCAAGGAATTCAATCTCCATGCTTGAAAATAATAGTTTTGGGTATATCATAAAGACGAATTATCTCCCTGAAGTATAGGTCTGCAATGTGATGTACCCATCGTTTTGTGGCATGGAATAAATTGTGCATCTTGGAGAAGCTTTTTACCACCACCATAATAGAATCTTTATTCCATAACGCTCGAGATAAGCCCACTGGAAAATTCATGCTCATGTCCAACCTAGGTGCCTCTGGAATATGGAGGCTGAGTGTATAGGTCTATTTTTGTGATAGAGTTTTCACCAAATGACATATCTTGCATTGGTTGACGTGTTTCTCCACATCTCATACCGATTTATGCCATTGTAAATTCTCCTTCACTTCTTGTCTCTGCCAAAGTTTTTGTTTATTCCTTCATTGTGAAATTCCTATAAAATTGCTTCCAAGAGTGGGCTCTTAAAGAATACAAAGGTTGTTCTCGAAGAATAAATAGCCATTTGATCTGTGAAATCATTCCCAAGTTTTGTCCTAACAATTAACCCACATCTTCTGGAAGTCCTGATCAATGGCTTACATTTCCTTCAACATTTCAAATTTGATTACTTTCGACTGCATGGTCCGAAAGAGCAAGTGACGACGACTCAATGCATAGACTACTTTATTCTAACTCCCTGCCTTATGTTGGAGAACAAAATGGAGTGAAGATAAGAATTCCACTCATGAGGCATCTCAACCCTTTAGCTTTTGGCTATTGAGAAATCTCAGGGCCTCGTGGCTAGTGTAGATGGTGAACTCACTTACTAGTAAATAATGACTCCAATGACCAAGGGCTCTTACTATAACATAGAGCTTCTTATCGTAGGTAGAGTATTTTCTTCTGGAATAATTCAAGTTTTCACTGAAGAAAGCAATATGGTATTCTCCTTGACTAATCATAGCTCTATTTCTCACATTATAGGCATGACACTCCACTTCAAACACTTCATTGAAATATGGAAAGGCTAGAGCAAGGGCTCGGGTCACCTATTTATTCAAAGCATCAAGCTAGTATGGGCATGATTTGGCCAAATAAATCGAACTGACTTGAGAAACTTCTTTGAGGGTACCGCAATTGAGTTGAAATTTTTTATAAATCTTCTATAAAAAGAAGTCATATCATGAAACTAGTATACCTGAGTAAATGATTGGGGCTTGAATCTGACCACAATAGCCCCGATCTTCAATAGATCCATCTTAAGACCAATTGTCAAAGCAATGTATCATAGAAAGCAATTGTGTAATAACACTTCTTTGGTAACCATGTAATTGCTATGTCCGAAGAATCCCAAAAATATGTTTCAAATGTTGTGAGTGCTCGTTTGAACTGCTATATGTCAGAATGTTATCAAAGCACACAACCCTAAATTTTATGATCAAGACTCAAAATTTGGTTCATCAGCCACATGAAAATGCTTGGTGTATTGGACAGGCCAAAAGGCATGACTCTCCACTCATATAAATATCTCGTATCTTAAAAGCGGTCTTTTACTAATCACTCGATTTTATTCTGATATGTTGATAGCCACAACACAAGTCAAGCTTGGAGAAGGCACTGACTCAATGTAATTCATCAAATAAATCCTCCAATCTCATAATAAAGAATTGGTAATTGATAGTGATCCTATTTACCACACCGTCTTTTATACAAGTGCATTATGATCCATCTTTTTAGGCACAATCAAATCCAGCTGCACAACACATGGAGGAGTGCTCTCGTGAACTAGTTCTCGGGCCATCAAATCCTCAATCTGCTTCTGTAGCTCTTTATACTCTGTTGGGTGCATCTTGTAGGTTGGTTGGTTGAGGAGCATTGATTATAGGATAAGATCTATAACATGTTAAATCTCATGTAGGCATGGCAAACTTGGTGAGACTATATGTCAACACATCTTGAAACTCATCTAGTATGGGTAGCGCCACCTCAGGTATTTGCTCATATGTGGCACTATCTTCTAGCATCACCATGAGTAGTCCCATTGGCTCCTCTCATAGCTTGTAGGAATATGGTATGCGACGCAGTATTATACATCACTGCTTATACTTTCGATGGCATAAGTATTATAAACTTCTCGTCCTTAATAAATATGTGTTTTTATTGTCACCATGAATTGCACTCCTGTCATATTTCCACGATCGGCACAAAAGAATGTGCCACAGCTATAGGCTCGACATCACACCAAACATGATCTTACAATTTGTCTCCAATTAAAAATTCTACTAGGCATCTCTTGCGACATTGATCTCAGTCCTCTTCTTCAACCATGTTAGGGATATGATTAAAAATATTTTTGGGTAAGTGAGACTCAATTTGCTGACCATCTGTTTAGATATCATATTTTTTTGCATTTAACTCCATTTATAATGAGACTACACACATTCTCCTTCATTGTACAATGGGTACGGAAAATACTACACTTGAGCCACTGCTAACCCCTCTTAGCCTCAGCCTGGAGAACTCGTCGAACCACAAGCATCTCATCATCATTTGTTGGTATTTAGTACTCTCAAGTCTCCTCTGGGTTTTCACTCTCAGTCTCCTTCACTATGCCCTGCTCAGTAAAAAAAATCACCATTTTGTTCAGGCAGTTGGATACAATGTGTTTAAATCCATGACATTTGAAACAGTTCTCCCAAGAAATGTTTTCGGAGTGTTGGTCAGGTCAATCATCTTTTCCTCTTGTATGGACTTCTCTTCACGAAGCGTAGGTATGGGTGCATTAGTGTGCTCTTTCTGCCTGACTCGATGGTCCTTCCCTGTTGGACGGGTGTGTGTGAACCTGATATTACTATGTTGTATCTTCACTTTTATGGATAATTTATGTATATCTTGTAACGTTCAATAAAGTTGTAGCTGTATCACATTATTAATGGACGACCTCAATCGTCATGATATCTGGCTATAGCGCTCTCCTCAGGCTCCCCTAGTTCACACTTCAACATAAGTTACTTTAGCTTAGTGGTACTCTTTTATTGAGAGATGTTTTTGTTGTAAGTGATGAAGTCTTGAGAACACCTCCTCCTTGTAACGTGTTAAGTACTTGTGCTGCATCTTTTTTTTCATCTTGGATGAAGTTGTGATTTTTATTTTTTCCTCACATCAATTTAGGCGCTTCAAATTTTAACATTCCACTGTCTGAAGCCACTCAATGAATTTGTTTGATTCTATGCGGTGTCAAAATCCGATAAAACCACATTTACTCTAAGATCATCTTTTCTTCTTCTGAATGCTGAATCGATGTCTGATTGTTTTTTTGTCACCTGAGGATTTATCTTTAAAAATGTTTATTTTATCACCTCCATCCGTGCGGCCACCATTATTGTTGTGGGTGACTTTTTAATGTTGTCTTCAAAGTAAGTTCTTGAATACCTCATTGACGGCTTCTCCTTGACGGCACAACGTCAGGTTCTTCTAATTAAAATTTTGGCTAAAATGGAAATAGTGGTTTAAGGTTGGGGTTAGAGTTAGGTGGATGATGTGGGTATATTTTTTTTTTGGAGTATTAGGTTAGATTATGTGGATTTTTGATTTGGGGCTAAGGAAGATAAATCCTTTAAAATTTAAGATTTGACAACCTCTGATGTCAAATGACTTCAAATTAGGGCAACTAGTCGGTGTGGGAAAGTTAGGAAATTGGTTCGGAGGGTTTTAGGACGAGGATGATTATTTTTTAATCTATTCTTCAAAACAACTGTATATCTGTGTTTAATTCTCTTTTTTTACTCTCTTGTTAGTTATTGGTTATTTTCATATGGTCAACACAGATCTGTACAGTGTAGCAGATTTAAATATTGTTTATAGAATTTGTTTTAGCTCTCTATGATGTTTAATGTGAATGAGAAAGGCCTAAAAATTCTTTTCTTTAGACATGAAATTTTAAATTTAAAATCTATTAAATCCTACTTTGTGAAGCGTGTTTTAGGGAAACAACTGTGGCTCAATTTCTCAAAGATTGGGAGAAGGCCTAGATCTCATTGGTTAGAGGTGGTTCACAAAGATGTATAAATGCCATTGCCCATCAATTCTTTAGGAGGATCCTTATATTATATTATCTTTAATGATGAATTTATCATAAAGGTATTGGTTAATTTTATTAAAAAAAACTTCTGCTTGAAATGGAAGAGCTTGGTGAAAAATAAAATTGGTGACAAAGTCAAGTGCCTATGATCTATTGTTGATGTAGAGTACAGCTCAACAGTATTCAAAACCTACAACTTTGGAATTCATATTGTGAGAATGATCCCATGAACTTCACAATAGAAGAAAGTAACTGGGATTATTAATAGAATTCTAAATGGACTTGCAAGCAGGATGAGATGGCATGCAGTTCTTCCCAAGGTTTTCTGGGCAGATTTATTAAACAAAGCATCATGTCCGATCAATCGATGGTCATCAATTACATTCAAATTTCGGCTTCCCAAATAAGTTTGTATATGAAATGAGGCATGTTGGTTTTATTTGGAGATTTTTACCTGCTTTTCATATGTTTATCTTTATCAAATTATCAGAGTAAAGCACAACTATAAATTTGAGAAGTGCTTCTTCAATATATACAGTGAAGATGTTATACTAGGGCTTGTTTATTATCACTTTTATTTTTTATTGATTTTTTTAAAATATTTTTGTTTAGTTCATTTTTTGCATGTTCTTATTTTTTATTTAAAAAAATAAATTAATTTTTTAATAAAACATTCAAAAAATCTAAAAATTATTTTGAACATTTTTAAAAACTACACATGTTATAACATACCAAATAGGTTTTAGTTCAAGTAAATTAACAAAATAAAAAAAAATCAAAAGTTATCCCAAACAATCCCTAAAGTAATTAGATTTGTGAGTTCTAAAATTATTATCTGCAATTAATTTATGTTAAACAATGACAAATTAAACATTATCGCAATAGACAACTCTACTTCAGAATGATTGAACTAGATGTGACGTCTACATGAAGCAAATACAGGAAACACCTAACAGAATTCAGTAATCTGAGCCGAATAAACTTGACCTTTGTTAGATGGCCACAAAATACTCACAAGCCGAGTAATTATTATTGTCTTTCACTTTATTGGATGTTGCTCACATATATGAGAGAGCTTGAGTTCAACAATGAAGCCATGCATATAAATGATCTTTTTTTGTGAGAGCTTGCTATGATAAAGTCTCTTTATAAGAATAATTCCTTGACATTAATAAAGGTAAGGCAAGTATTGGAATTTTAGGAAGATATTATTTTTAGTACTGTCTAGTTTAATTTTTTTCTTTTTTTAGAGCATGGTATAGTTGGTATGTTATAATTCCGGTTTCTTTCTTTTATCTTGAGGAGTTTTAGCTAATTTTATGACGTTTCTAACGTAGGAGTTATCCCCCATCTATTTATCTTGCAACCATTTCCTATAAATGTGAAGAGGAATGATTATTTTTTCCATCTAAAAAATATATTATATTAGAGCTAGGTTTGTAGAGGTGGCAACTCCAATCTTCGAAGCTCTAGCTTTCTCCCACTCACGATCAAAGCTTTGTTTTTTCTCCCACTCACGATCGAGGCTTTATTTTTTCTCCCACTCATGAAGTAAAACTCCCTACAAGGAACACACGATCATGTGGATGCTTGCGAAGTCGTAGCTCGCCGAAAACGCCGTTAGTGACCTGTCGCTACAGCTTGAAGTTGCTTTAAAGGCACGTTCGAAGCAGAAGCTCCTCGAGGTTTTTTCTTTCCACCACAACCGAATGTACCATTGAACTTCCATCGCGACTCTTACCACGATTGAAGCGTGAGCCAGAACCCACAATTGAGGTTATGTTTCTTTCCCCAAAAGGAACCCTAATTGTGTTTGTTGCCCTTGAGGTAGGCGCTGCTCGTGAGTTTTCTCATTTCGATTTTGATGATGTCGTACAAGTCAGTTATGGCCGACACCCAAAGAACTACTGTCTTTACTGGTTCCAATAATTCCAAGTTCAATTCGCCTTACCAAGCATTACATAAAATCATGTCATATGAAGAAGAGATATTGGAAACTTCATGGAAAACCTATGAAGTGGAAATCAAAATCCAAATGAGGAGGTCGAGCCTATTAACTTATTGTCGAGGAAACTAAAGAGCTTTTTGCAAACTTGGTTGTAGTCCCTTTAACCAAAAAAAAATCGAACGCTTGAAAAAATTGTTTCAATTTTCAAAATTCTTCTTGACTCTATCTTATTCGTTAGTTCAAAACATTAACTCTCTAGCCATTGTGTTGCTAAGTGTTATTTCTAATTTTATTCATTCTTATATAATTGATTTTGGTGCAGTTGATTGTATGCTTGATTGCTCTAAATTGATCTCATCCTATAAACCTTGTGCATTTAATAAAAATGTCGACCTTATTGATGGTTATCTCTCGATAATTGTCGGGATAGAAACTGTCAGACTCACTTCGTTATTAAGTCTTCACGATGTGCTACATGCTCTCAATTTGTCTTGTAATTTATTGTCAATTAGTAAAATCACCTCTGAATATCAATCTAAAGCTAATTTCTACCCTTATTGTTATGATTTTTAAGGATTGATCATTAGGACGATAATTGATAGTGGTAAAGAAAAAATGAATTCAATTATTTTGACGATAAACTTGGCCCAATTAAGCAATATGCCAGTATACTTATTTAAACTTTGTTCTTGTTTCCAAAGATAATGATATTATGTTATAGCATTATATGTGAGACCATTCTAGTTTTTTGTATTTAAAATACATGCTTCCTAGTTTATTAAAAAAAAAAAAAAGATTTGTCATTCTTTCAATGTGAAGCTTGTCAGTTTCTTAAACATCATGATGCATATTTTTCTCCTCAACGTTACAAACCAGCTACACCATTTATTTTGGATTATAGTGATATCCGTGGACCTTGTAAAACTCACATATCTTGGGAATAAATTATTTGACATTTAATGATGATTACACAAGATTAATTTGAGATTTTTTAATTAAAATAATTAAATTGGAAATAATTTTAAAAAACTTTTACATTATAGTACCTACACGATTTAAAAAAATAAATTAATATTAAGTGTGATAATAGTCGAGAATATTTCAAAAATACTATTGTTTAATTTTTTTTTCAAAATTGAAATAGTTCATCAATGCTCTTGTATCGACACTCTACAATAAAATGTTGTGATTGAAAGAAAAAGAAATATTTATTGGAAGTAGCTTTAATATTGTCGTTTATCAATCATATGCCAACATGTATTTGGAGTGAAGTCGTTTTTACTATGATATTTCTCATAAATAAAACACCTAATAATGTTTTAAACTCTGAAACATTTTAAAAAAATTTTCAAAATTTTTTTCCAAAGAATCAACTTTCTTCTTTCCTTTTAAATTTATTTAGATGTGCTGTTTTTGTTCACGTTCATAATCATAATCAATGAAAACTTAAGCTTTGAACAGATAAATATGTTTGTTAATTATACTCTTAATCAAAAGGGGCATAAATGTTTTAATCCTAATTCCAAAAAAATTGTTTTTACCATGGATGTCGTTTTTTTTTTATTACAATCCTTTTTTTGCCTCATTTTCAAGGGAGGGAACCAAAAAAAGATTCAGATTGAGTTTCAAGATCTTCAGCTGAATACTCACAAAATAGTATGTCCACAATTGTGATTGTTCAACTTGAAAATTGATGCAATATTTATATCAAGAGAAAGTGTGTCGTGTCTTTTAGGTATTGAATGTGATTCTGGTATTCCTAAAATGACATGCTGATGTACATAACAAAGAAGAAACAAGAAAGAAAAAACTACGACATTAATACCATTTATAGTGTCTACTTGCCGCAAAGAACAACTCAAAATAAAGGGTCTAGAAATTCTTTGCGCTGCACATAATCCACAGACCCTTCATGTAATAGCCTCACTGATCATTTACCTCATGTTCAGTCCACTTCATCTACAAGTTCTACGTTATCTAGTCCTGAGTTTGAGCTTAGTTCCAATCCCGCGTCTAATGAGTCTAGCCTTCTCAGTATTTTTTGTAAAGGGGAAATGTCTTGCACCCAACATCCATTGTCCCATTATGCGTCATATGAAAATATCTCACCCGCATTCTGTGTGTTTATCTCTCAATTATTTTATATGGAGATTTCTAGTTTTGTGCATGATGCTCTGAAAGTACCTAAGTGGAAGGAGGCTCTTTTCGAGAAGATGAAAGCTCTTGAAAAGAATGACACGTAAGAATTAGTTGATCTATCTAGAGGAAAGACAACTGTTGGGTGCAAATGCGTGTTCACAAACAAGTATAATCCTGATGGCTCTCTAGAATGGTATAAGGCTCAATTGGTTGTCAAGAGATTTACTCGGACCTTAGAGAAATTCGCCCTAGTTGCAAAATCAAACTATTAGATTTCTTCTATCATTTGTAGCTAACCTTGACTGGCCTTTATAACAGTTTGATATAAATAATGTTCTCTTTAATTGGGACTTGTAGGAAAAAGTATATATGGATACCCCTCCAAAATTTTGTGAAAATTTTGACAGAAATGTGTGTGAACTAAAAAAATTCTTATACGAGTCGAAGCAGTCATCAAGGGCATGGTTTGATAAATTTACTTTGTTTGTTAAATGTCAGAGTTATACTCAAGGGCAAGAATATCGTACAATGTTTATCGCATACACGGTCTGATATTGCATTTGTTGTAAGTTTGATAAGTCTTGAAAAACACCTTGAAGTAGTTAATAGGATCCTCGGATACCCAAAAAGTATACGAGGCATGGGCTTACTCTTTTAGAAAACCACATAATCAAAAGTAGAGGCATGCACTGATGCAGATTGGGTGAGCTCAATTATTGACAAGAGATCGATGCTTGTATGTTGTATGTATGTTTGGGGAAATCTGGTTACATGGCAGAGTAAAAAACAGAATGTGGTTGCGAGTAGTGCCGAGACAGAATATTGGGCTATGACTAGTGGAGTATGTGATATTTTATAGTTGAAAAGAACTCTTGAAGAGTTGCAGATCCCGATAAACATGCCAGTGAAGTTATACTATGACAATTACAAAAAATCCAATGCAATGTGATCACACAAAGCATGTGAAGGTCGGCAAATCCTTCATAAAAGTAAAAATTGATAATGAAGCTATTTGCACGTCATTTATCTCTATTGCTCAACAAATTACAAATATCTTCATCGAAGGGTTGTTTAGGCATAGTTTTGAGCTTCTTGTAAGGGCATGATGGATATCTCCGGCTCCAACTTGAGGAGGGGGTTGTTTGTTGGAATTTTAGGAAGATTTTATTTTTAGTATCTTCTATTTTAATATTTTCTATTTTTAGAGTTTAGTATTATTGGTATGTTATAATTTCTATTTTCATATTTTATTATCGGGAGTTATGACTGATTTTATGACTTTTCTAATATGCGAGACATCCCCCTCTATTTAACTTGTTATTATTTATTATGGAATTGAAGATGAATAATTCATTTTTCCTTCTCCTAAAACGTTCATCAAGACTTTTTTTTATGGGATTCCAACTATAAGAAAATTACAAATTATACTTAAAAATTCTCTTATGTAATTAAACTAACAACTATTCATCTAGTGTTAAGCATGGTAGCAACAGTAATCTATATTTGAGAAAATAATATAGAAAATAAATGCCAAGATAACTTTCTCCTATTGCGTCTTGAAGGAAGACATTTGAATGTTGCAACGAAAATGATTTGTTAATCCATTGAAGGGAAGCTTTTCCCTTCAATGCGCAAGTTAAATAAAAGCATTTATTGTTTGAAATTAATGCTTCATCAATAGTTCATAAATTACAGAGGTTCATATAGGGGATGGAGTTCCTCATATTTGATGTCAACTACTGTTGGCATGTTAAGGGAATATGAAAAAATGTATATTCTTTTATTATTATATTTGGATGACTTATTTTATTATGGAAGTTAATACATAAATGTTCAAAAATGTAAAGCAATATTTATCACACGAGTTTGAAGGGAAGGACTGCAGAGATGCTAAGAGATTCTTAAGATGAGAATAAATTGTGACTAAGGCCATAGGTACATCAAGTCACAATATATTGGAAAGGTGTTGGTCCAATTTAACATAACAAAGACAAAGACAAAGACTAATCGATATATCGCTCTTTGGTTCCTTGAGATTATCCAAAAATTAAATGTTACAGACAGAGAAGGAAAAATGAGCATCCAGCCAAAATTTCATATTCCTTAGTCGTTTCGTTGGATCTCGTCTGATAGTTTACACAAGAACAAATATTGTACAAACACTGGAAGCAATAAGTACACGTCCAATTTAAGAAAATAACATTGGAAAGCTGTATAGTGGATATTGTGCCATCTAAAAAATATATCGCATCATTTTGCAAATTTTGAAAGAACTTAAAACTATAACTTTATGTTGGTTTTGATCTAGGAGGAAACCTACATAAGTATTTAAACACGACTACTAAGCTAGTAAATAAAAAAATTATACTCTAGTGAGAGTTTATTAAGTGTGGACTAAATTTCCTTATCATCTTAGACAATATTTGATTTTGATTTTCAACATTGATAATTTTTAAATTCATGATTCGCTCATGCTTAATTCTCTAGGATTAATGACTACTATTCTAAGATTTGTTTACTTGATTTTTTGAGTTGGTGGTTATCTAACTTAAGCACCACTAAGTACTCTCACAACTACCATCTCATGTTGCAACTGTAAAAAACGAAGAAATCATTGGTTTCATTTATCACATAATCATATGCAAATAAAAGGAAGGTGAGAAGAGGAAGAGGGATGGGAATGGGTGAAACTTTTGACCAAAATAGGGAAAAGTTTTTGTATCTGAGAAGGGACGAGAAGAAGAAACTCTTGTAGCAAAAATGTTAGAGTCAGAGCAATAATATGAACAGCTTAGTCTTTACGTCCACCCCTCATATCCTCCAAAGTCTAATTCTTTAACACATATAAAATAATCTTTTTTATTTTTGTTCATGTTGAATACTGATCTGTCTGTGAATCACACACAAGTAATAGAGTGTAAGATAGGAGAGAGTGATAGAGAGGGAAGTGCACAGTAATGAACAGTAATCTGAATTTTGGATTAGCCCTTTCACATGAAATGATTCCTCTATTTATAGAGGGGGTACAATACTATATTTGAAATTATATGTCTACCCCTACTTTAAAGGGGGAGTTACATGTTATTTTAGATATTTTACATATATATGTCTTCGGTTTGACTACCCTACAACTCAGTCGGCTTAAATCAATCGGTCTTGGTTTGTTCGTTCGACTGCGCTGAATCAGATTTGTCGATCGGCCTTTGCTGGTCTTCAGTCCAGCGAGACTCAGCTTTGTCAATCGGCTACGCTACTGTGGTTGTCGACTATTAATCCCTAGATAAGGAACTTCTGTTGGAAGCGCAAGGCTAGGTTATCAGGTAGAGGGTGAGTTACTGTAATCCGATGGATAGCTTCTTAACGTGGTGATCCCTCAGGATTGCTTTGTATGGTTATGTGATGGCTAGTTCTCAAAATCATAACCATTTTTGAAAACTCAAAAGATGGCTCTCTTGAAATTAGTTTGATGCAAATCGCAACTTGAACTCAAACTTGGCTCAAAATATAATTACCAGGCTTGATTGTTTTCTTACTCTGGTTGTTCCTTTGCATTCTAATTGTCAATACTNGCTTTGTATGGTTATGTGATGGCTAGTTCTCAAAATCATAACCATTTTTGAAAACTCAAAAGATGGCTCTCTCGAAATTAGTTTGATGCAAATCGCAACCTGAACTCAAACTTGGCTCAAAATATAATTACCAGGCTTGATTGTTTTCTTACTCTGGTCGTTCCTTTGCATTCTAATTGTCAATACCNAAATGACTAAAGACAGCCAACCAGCTCGAGAGAGAGAGAATTCACAATCAAATTGCTAGAGCACATGGTGCAAAAGGAGGAGAGGAAGAAACATGGCTTGGTCGATGGTTTCAGTATTTTAGGGCATTAGCGTTGGAATTTACGTTGAAAAATTCTGATGCTAATAATTTATTTAATAATGCAAGAATTGTCTACTCAAAAGCCGACGCTAACACATGGTGTACATTTTTTTCAAAAAGTTAATAACATTCGACAGTAAACTGACATAAATTTGATGCTAATTTTGCCTTGAATTTTAATATGATGCTAATTTACATGTTTCATTTAGTGTGGCCAACTACGACTTACATGATTCATAGCTCGTTCAGCTCCAGATTCTGGCCTCTACGGCTTACGAACGTCATCACAGCTCGCCACTATGGCTTATGTGACCAACTATTACCTACATGACCCTCAACTTCTGCAGCTTCATATTATGACATTTGTAGTCAACTGACGCTCATCATTATAGGAGATGTAAAATGTAGCACCCGATATTTGTGTTGAATTTTTCAAACACAAATATTAGCATAAGAATATTGGTTGATTTACGTTGAAAACCGAGTTTTGATATTTGCGTCGAATTTTAAGTGTAACCAGCGGTGAACAATTCGACGCAAATGTTGAATTCAAAACATTGAACTGATATGTTTGATTGCGACAGACTGTGCATCAACTTTGCATCGAAGAAGTCGACGCAGTCACATATTTAATTGCATCGAATAATGTGTGACGCAAATTTTGTAGCACTCTAAAGTTAGAAAGTTGTGTCAAAATAATTTGGCGCAATTCGACGCCATTGTCTTTAAATTTGTTTCTCACTCCTCAAACCTCATTTTTTTCTCACCCATTCACGAAACCTTCACTTACAATCTCCCCCTCTACCGGTTTCGCCCATCTATGATGGAATCCTCTTTTATTTCCCTCCTCCTTTTGGTACCTCTCAAAACCCTCACCTTTGTGAACAAAACTTCACGATGCAGTCGCCAATAGAGCCAATTGAGATGGCAACGACGAGATCACAACTTACAGAGACCACCGAAAGTCCCATATTTCTGTTATACTAGAAATCATTGAGAAAGGTATGTTCTTCAATGATGATATTTTTTAGAGAAAATTACATACATAGCACCAAATTCTTATGGATTTACCTATCCCTCACCTGAACTTCCATTTTAACACACATAACACCTTGCCTATGGAAGAAAAATTAGGTTTGACTACTAAAAGGTAATAATGAGTGTTATTTTTCATATGCCATTTGTAATTACTAAAGTATAGATGTGAGAAAGGCAAATATGAAAGTTTCAAATGTTATGTATGTAAAAACCCCATTTATGTTGCAATGGATGGTCAAATCTTTAAAAGTAGTGAACTTTTTAGATATATCGTTTGTCCTGCACATATTCGACTACTGCAGTTGGATATCGTTAATAGTAGAATTCAAGTTAGTTGGTTGATGTAGTGGAGTAATGCATCTATTGTTCAAAGTGACAGCGATATAAATGGGGATGTTATTTGTAGAATTCATGTTGATCAACCGGTGAGCCTTGGGATATTCCTAGTTCTGCTTGAACAAGTAATGTCAATTTTAAATATTGATCATAACTGACTAATCTTTGTTTTTTTGTAATAGTTGTACTGATTTGTAAAGCTAAATTATAATGCAGTTGGATATTCGTAATTCGAGAGTTATGGATGTATAAGAAATTATATCCAAGATGAAAAAGACTCACAAATGAGTTCTTGAATGGTGTTGAGGAGTTCGTTTTGGTGGCATCACAACTGGCTATTTATCATTCAGATGGTAAGTTTCAGTGTCCTTGTGCGAAGCATAAAAATTAGTGTATCTACGACCTGAAGATGTTAAGTTGGATCTTTTATGTAAGAGATTTAAACCTAATTATTGGTACTGTACTGAACATGGTGAGCAAGAACTAGAAGTTCAGTTCGATCAAGGAGGATACTCAACAAGTTATGGCCTTCTAACAAATGATTATGTCTTAGCACATTTGAAAAAATGGTTCCAAGTTGTTCACAGAACTCAATTTGTTGAGAGAGTTCCACATGAAAGTGAAACACCAAACAACAAATTGCTGCACTTCTTTTGACTTACTGAACGCTGCACAACAATCTTTATGTAATTATTATACTACACAAACCGAGTTAACAACGACACTGAGAATATTGAGCGTCAAATATGATTTTAACACACCCAAAGAAAGATTATTGATGGAGGAGAGCATGTGGATCAATATAAGGATTCAATTTGAAAAAGCCCAAAATTAGTTTTGTTCGCTTCATTGGTGACACTTCTCATAGTACCATAATTACTTGTGTTGGATGTGGAAAATAACATAAGGGTGAATGTTTGATGGGCTTCAACACATGCTATTGGCGTCATCAACCTGGTCACATAATTGGATATTGCTCTTCACTTGTTCACAAAAACAACAGAAGAACAAAACTTAAGTGGGGCTTCTTCCAAGAAGACTATAGGTGAGCAAAGAAGGCAAAAATCCATAATTTCAGCTCCTACTCAAGTTTAACCAGTACAACTACTTATACCTTGAGTTTTTTCCCAAATTAATTGAGAGTTTGAAGAATCTACTGCTAATGTTGATGCTACTAGGGATTGAAGAGTGTTATGTTTTATTGCATGTTATATGAGTGTCATTCTGGTGTATTTCTTTTGTAGAGGATTGTATCGTTGTTGTCATGTTATCTTGTTTTAGATGTGATGTTATCATATTTTAGTTGTTGGAAGAAGTTAATTGAGTTATCTTGTAGGAGAACATTTTTTTATTGTATCCATGTTTCATCTTGTTGAATAAGATTCAAACTATGAAAATTTTGGATAATGTAGATTTTTTTCTGCTTAATGAGAAGTGATTTTGAGGCTTGAGGTATCAATCATGTTCATATATTTTAAATTTCAAAGACAAAATTTTCATGAGAGCTTTTCCCTTGTCTTCTCTCATGTTCGACCCCATTAGAGAAATGGGCGAGAGATACTAGGAGAAGGAATCACTCAAGTGTGCGAGAGTCTTCAACATACACCGTAGACATCGTGTTGGGAGTCAATGTCAAGAGAGGCACTACTGAATTAGATAAAGGAATAGCAAGAAGAAGTAAGTGTACTTACATATATTTCTAGTTTACAATTATTTTAAATTAATATTATATGTTTAATCATTTCATTAAAATAAGAACAATAAAAGAAGAAAATATTTATAAATGACGTGAATAACTTGAACTAAGGTTAGTTTATAACCGTCTTGATTAATTTCAAGTGGGTCAGATCGTGACAATAAGTATATACGACTCAAAATAAATATAAAACAAATGTTTCTAATCTTTTAGACTACTTGTGGATATTTTTCCTCTTCATTTGTTTATTCAGTCAAATCTAAGCATCTTGCTTAGCTTCGCTACTGCTGCTATCATATACAAATCCTTATACAAATATATTCTGATCTTCATTCTTAATTTGTAAGCTTATTTTGATGATTTTCGCTTTTATATT
>JXCR01070961.1:453741-463761 GCA_002079205.1 Phalaenopsis hybrid cultivar | reverse complement strand
TAGAGGGTGAGTTACTGTAATCCGATGGATAGCTTCTTAACGTGGTGATCCCTCAGGATTGCTTTGTATGGTTATGTGATGGCTAGTTCTCAAAATCATAACCATTTTTGAAAACTCAAAAGATGGCTCTCTCGAAATTAGTTTGATGCAAATCGCAACCTGAACTCAAACTTGGCTCAAAATATAATTACCAGGCTTGATTGTTTTCTTACTCTGGTCGTTCCTTTGCATTCTAATTGTCAATACCGGTGCCTAATTGCCATTTCTTCAATAATATTATTACATTGCAGGTTCTCATAAGACTAAGATATTAAATTCATGATGCTAACTAATAATTGCTGACAGGCACAGGAGACTCTGAAGAATATTTGGAACATTATGCATGCCCAGGATCTGTTTGAACTGCTAATATTAACAATCTCCTGCTTTGTGTGCATCTTTGTTCTGCTGCGGATCACAGTCCTCAAATGGAAAGAAGGATGAAGAATGGATTGGATCCCTGTAAGTATTATTTTGTGAATTATGCATTTTAGTGGGGTTTTTTTCGTCTGTTTAGTGCCTCTATTTGTCTTTTTGTGCTCGTTAAAAGGTGCAAATTATGCATGGTGAAGCCTTGTGCAGGTTTGATTCTGAAGTTCCTTCTGTAAATCTGATTATGTAGTCATAACCTAGAATCTGCAAGTTTTTATACTTTTGCCATCCTTTTTTATCAGTATTTCAATGTGTGATATGGTCAAAATTTTTTCTTGACGGGTGCATAAAATAAGCCCACGTATTTACATATTTAATATCTAAATTTTAATATTTATATTTATACCCCTCAAATCTTTCAAACCATATAAAAAGTATCATTATTGCGAATCTTTAGAAAGTGAGGCTTCTTCTCTAGCATAAGTGCTATAAATGTAAAAATTAAAGTTTAGATATGAGACGGAGATATATGAGGATTGGGTGGTATGGGTAAATCATTCAATATAATTTTATTATTTAAAGAGGGTAAAAATTTAATTTTTTACTATTAGAAATAATAAATAATAATTATTTATTTTCAGTTTAAGTATATTGCCTAGAATTGTGTTTGTATGTTGAGTGTATGTTTATTTATTTATTTTTTATTTTAAAATGTTATTAAAATATTAAAAGATGTAGAAATCATTTTAAAATTCATAATCGCTTCCTTCTATAGAGAGTGCTCGATTTATAAACGAGCCGAACATGAATAAAATTTTGTTCATTTGTGTCCTGCTCATTTTGGCTTCAAAATAATTATATATATATATATATATATAAAAGAATGACCAGAGGGCTAGAGGCTATTATACGAGACTTCAACCATCCCTAATTTGCATAACACATTGAGTAAAAATTCTTTAAGGTCAACTGTGTCGGAGGAGATTCGAACCCTCAATTTGAGTACTTTTACTGTGGATGCCAACCAACAGACCGAAGTATATGAAGATAATCAGATAAATAACATAGCACACAATTCTTATGCATTGATATATAAGAATTGTGTGCTATGTATGTAAATGCCTTGTCTTCTTAATTTACATACACATGTATTTTATGTATTTACATATTTAACACTTAAAATTATATTTATATAAATAATATTTCGGTGTTATAAATCTATATATAAAGGAGCGTATTTCATTTTTAAAGTACAAGTAATTGTTATTTTTTGATGTGATATTAAAGATAAGTGTTATGTATGTAAATATGAAAATTTAGATGATAGGTATGCAAATATATGAAAAAATATTTGTTATATATATATGTACATAAATCAACTGGTGCAAAAGACCTGACTCATTAGTGTGATCTCTGACATAAGTCTCTTGGTTCGGAGGTTCAAATCATGTGGCGCGGGTTATTCGAATCAGAATCAAGCACACCGGGTTTTCAACCCATATGAGAGAATTGATATTTGATGCCCACTAGACCAATTATCAATTTCACCTTTAAAAAAAAATNTTACTATTTTACATAAATTATTATAGGCGCCATTTACATCCATATCATCATATTCCTTTGTATTTACATATCCAGTAAAGTGCCAAAATAGTGATGATTATTTTCATGAAATTATTTTATTCACAAAGTTTACAGAAGTGTCAAATTAGTCCAGACTTTTAAAATTGGTATTAAAATAATCTCTGTGAAGAACTATTATAGCTCAATTTTAAATAATTGGAGACTAATTTGACACTTTTATAAACTCTGAGACTGAAATGACCTAATATAAATAATCTATTTGCCATGCACAAGTTGACATGCATCTATATATACAAAATGAAATATTAGTTAGATTTATAAGTACATAAGAATTAAGTGTTATGTATGGAAATCTTCTACCGCGGGGCTCACCCCTAGCTGAAACAACTAGAGAGGTTGAACTAGCTCAACAGGAGGAGATTAAGGGGTCGGTCGACCTTTTCCTCTGTGTTAAAGTTCCCACCAAGGGGAGGGACCCCCTCTAATTATCTATTATTAGATATGTGTTGTTTTCTTTGATTAAGGACAATTTTAGTTCCTATTTTTCTGTTATTGACATCTTTTCCCTGCTATGCTTGTAGCCTAGCACAAGTGGTGCTCTGATCATATCCTTCTCCAAGGTGGTGATTATCTCCGCATATTTTCTTCCCCATTCCTCTCACCAGCTTGTTGTTGCACTCCATGCACCTCTCCTACTTCTTGTTGCAACCTCCTTGCACTTTAATTATTTTGCTGCCCCTTCCTACACCCTCGCCTACCTGTTGTCGCCCTACTAACGCTTCTCTCACCTAGTGTTGCACTCTCCCTGCACCTTTCGTGTGGCTGCCGCCCATTCCTATATTTCTGCTTACTGTTGCCACTTATTGCACCACCCCAGCTTGTTACCGCCCTTCCCTAGTGCCCTTCTCGCTGCTCGGTGGGTTGTCTCGTCACAGGATAGCCCTACAATTGCTACTTCCCTAGCCACAACCAGTTGCACACCTCACCCTAGCATGGTTTTGTGCTTATTTTATGTTATT
Source organism: Phalaenopsis hybrid cultivar (assembly GCA_002079205.1). Taxonomy (NCBI): domain Eukaryota; kingdom Viridiplantae; phylum Streptophyta; class Magnoliopsida; order Asparagales; family Orchidaceae; genus Phalaenopsis; species Phalaenopsis hybrid cultivar. The sequence continues at coordinate 460,747 of JXCR01070961.1, read as the reverse complement.
TTCTATTTCAAGAGTCATTGATAATAATCTTATTTACTTTTGCAAAAAAAATTTTTGCTTCAATTATTGATTTTTGATTTAATCCGATATCATTTGGTATTAGAGCTAACCAAACCTTGATCATGTTCTAAAATTTCTAACATCTGCTATAACCCAAGCCTACCTCTACCCACTCACCCCACACCCCTCTTCCAAATATACCTTATTTGGTGGCTACAGTTATAATGAGTTGTTTGAATCAGGACAATTGCCTAATTTGTTTATATTATCTCTCCACCTTCAAGCCTAAGGTCTAGACATCTCCCGGTGACCAATAAAGTTGTAGTTGCACCATGTTATTGATAGTTGGCTTGAAGCCTCTTAATTCTCTAGCTATGGTATGTTCTTCTAGCTGTGTTGTGAACTCATCCTAGGCNACATCTCCCGGTGACCAATAAAGTTGTAGTTGCACCATGTTATTGATAGTTGGCTTCAAGCCTCTTAATTCTCTAGCTATGGTTTGTTCTTCTAGCTATGTTGTGAACTCATCCTAGGCTCAAATATTGATGTTTATTTCCTTGACCTGGACACTTAAAACATCTCTATGAGTAAACATTAGTCTTAATTGAAAGTTTTTTTTAGTAGCTTTAGCTACTTGAGATGCAATTAACTATAAGAGCTTGCTCTTATAGGAGTGTTGAAGAACTCAAAATATGTATTGCACCTAAATCTCTGGTTATAAAACTTTCATGTGGTTTTCTTTGTACAAGAATCTTAGAAATTAGACACTTCTGAATTCTCTACAAAGAAAATCTGAAGCCCAACGTAAGCTTAGACATAAACTTTCCATCTCTATAGAAATGCAAGATAGCTNTGTTTATTTCCTTGACCTTGACACTTAAAACTTCTCTATGAGTAAACGTTAGTCTTAATTGGGAGTTTTTTTGAGTAGCTTTAGCTACTTGAGATGCAATTAACTATAAGAGCTTGCTCTTATAAGAGTGTTGAAGAACTCAGAATAGGTATTGCACCTAAATCTCTGGTTATGAAACTTTCATGTGGTTTTCTTTGTACAATAATCTTAGAAATTAGACACTTCTGAATTCTCTACAAAGAAAATCTGAAGCCCTTCGTGACCTAGACATAAAATTTCCATCTCTATAGAAATGCAAGATAGCCATGACAATGCCACTTGAAACATTTATTCTTCTAAAAAGTATAACTTCACATACATTTAACTAATTGAAGTAATGTCTATTTAATACAAATCCATCTAATTCAACACAAATGAAATATCATCTTGCATAAAATTTAATAACACACACATTCCTACAAAAACGAGCATCTAAAATTACTTACCAACATTCCCAAGAGATAATTGCCGCAGGCAACCAAAAAAAAATATTAGCTTTGATATTCTCATAATAAATTATCATAGAGATAAATACATCACAACTACCATTGCCAAGTTGCCTACTTTCGGCCATCTAAAAAATGCACCATTCAGAAGAACAAAACAAAAAGGGATTTAATATGTTAACCATAAATTCTCAAAATCCTGTAAGAATGGTATTTCAAATACCACGTACAAAACTCATTATATGCATTAAATACCCAACACTCAAATATTAAGTCTTACAAACCTATAACTGAAAAAAAATGAAAAATCTAATGAAAAGGAGATGCGCGAAAGAATAGAACATTACCTTTCGTTTGGAGAGCTGTGATGGTCACCAGAGCAACAATTTCGCTGGAGGAAAATGACTAAAGACAGCCAACCAGCTCGAGAGAGAGAGAATTCACAATCAAATTGCTAGAGCACATGGTGCAGAAGGGGAGAGGAAGAAACACGGCATGGTCGATGGTTTCAGTATTTTAGGGCATTAGCGTTGGAATTTACGTTGAAAATTTCTGATGCTAATAATTTATTTAATAATGCAAGAATTGTCTACTCAAAAGCCGACGCTAACACATGGTGTACATTTTTTTCAAAAAGTTAATAACGTTCGACAGTAAACTGACATAAATTTGATGCTAATTTTGCCTTGAATTCTAATATGATGCTAATTTACATGTTTCATGTAGTGTGGCCAACTAGGGCTTGCATGGTTCCTAGCTCGTTCAGCTCCAGACTCTGGCCTCTACGACTTACGAACGCCATCACAGCTCACCACTATGGCTTATGTGACCAACTATTATTTACACGACTCTCAACTTTTGCAGCCATATTATGACATTTGTAGCCAACTGACGCTCATCACTATAGGAGATGTAAAATGTAGCGCCCAATATTTGTGTTGAATTTTTCAAACACAAATATTAGCATAAGAATTTTGGTTGATTTACATCGAAAACCGAATTTTGATATTTGCGTCGAATTTTAAGTGTAACCAGCGGTGAACCATTCGACGCAAATGTTGAATTCAAAACATTGAACTGATATGTTTGATAGCGACAGACTTTGCATCGACTTTGCATCGAAGAAGTCGACACAGTCACATATTTAATTGCATCGAATAATGTGTGACGCAAATTTTGCAGCAATCTAAAGTTAAAAAGTTGTCTCAAAATAATCTGGTGCAATTCGACGCCAATTTCTTTAAATTTGTTTCCCACTCCTCAAATCTCATTTTTTTCTCACCCATTCACGAAACCTTCACCTACAATCTCTCCCTCTACCGGTTTCGCCCATCTCTGATGGAATCCTCTTTTATCTCTCTCCTCCTTTTGATACCTCTCAAAACCCTCACCTTCTTGAACAAAACTTCACGATACAGTTGCCATTAGAGCCAATTGAGAAGGCAACGACGAGATCACAACTTACAGAGACAACCGAAAGTCCCATATTTCTCTTATACTAGAAACCATTGAGAAATGTATGTTTTTCAGTGATGATATTTTTTAGAGAAAATTACATAGCACCAAATTCTTATGGATTTACCTATCCCTCACTTGAACTTTCATTTTAACACACATAACACCTTGCCTATGGAAGAAAAATTAGGTTTGACTACTAAAAGGTAATAATGAGTGTTATTTTTCATATGCCATTTGTAATTACTAAAGTATAGATATGAGAAAGGTAAATATGAAAGTTTCAAATGTTATGTATGTAAAAACCCCATTTATGTTACAATGGATGGTCAAATCTTTAAAAGTAGTGAACGTTTTAGATATATCGTTTGTCCTGCACATATTCGACTACTGCAGTTGGATATCGTTAATAATAACGAACATTTTAGATAGCTTGGTATATATGTAAGATTTGAAGTTTAGGTGTTATGTATATATGTACATAAGGTTTTAGTGGTATGCATGCAAATCTCCTTATGCAATGAATTTTAGGTGTTAGGTATGTGTATACATAAGTATTAAGTGATATGTATGTGAATCTAGCTATTTATATACATAAGTACCGAGTGTTAAGTATGTATATACACAAGTTTAGGTTTTAGATGGAGAGTCTATTAATAGAATTCACGTTAGTTGGTTGAACTAGTGGAGTGATGCAACTTGACTATTGTTCAAATTGACATTGATATAGATGGGAATGTTATTAGTAGAATTCAAGTTAGTTGGTTGATGTAGTGGAGTAATGCATCTATTGTTCAAAGTGACAATGATATAAATGGGGATGTTATTTGTAGAATTCATGTTGATCAACAGATGAGCCTTGGGATATTCCTAGTTTTGCTTGAACAAGTCATGTCAATTGTAAATATTGATCATAATTGACTAATTTTTTGTTTTTTTGTGATAGTTAGACTGCTTTGTAAAGATAAATTTATATTGCACTTGGATATTCGTAATTCGAGAGTTATGGATGTATAACAAATTATATCCAAGATGAAAAAGACTCACAATTGAGTTCTTGAATGGTGTTGAGGAGTTCGTCTTGGTGGCATCGCAACTGCCCATTTATCATTCAGAGGGTAAGTTTCAGTGTCATTGTGCGAAACATAAAAGATATTGTATCTATGACCTGAAGAAGTTAAGTTGGATCTTTACTGTAAGAGATTTAAACCTAATTATTGATACTGTACTGCACATGGTGAGCAAGAACTAGATGTTCAGTTCGATCAAGGAGGATCCTCAACAAGTTATGGCCTTCTAACAAATTATTATGTCATAGCACATTTGAAAAAATGGTTCAAGTTGTTCACAGAACTCAATTTGTTGAGAGCGTTCCACATGATAGTGAAACACCAAACAACCAGTTGTAGCACTTCTTTGACTTATTGAACGCTGCACAACAATCTTTATGTAATTATTATATTACACAAACAAAGTTAACAATGACGCTGAGAATATTGAGCATCAAATATGATTTTAACAGACCTAAAGAAAAAACTATTGATGGAGGAGAGCATGTGGATCAATATAAGGATTCAATTTGAAAAAGCCCAAAATTAGTTTTGTTCGCTTCATTGGTGACACTTCTCATAGTACCATAATTACTTGTGTTGGATGTGGAAAATAACATAAGGGTGAATGTTTGATGGGCTTCAACACATGCTATTGGCGTCATCTACCTGTCACATAATTGGATATTGCTCTTCACTTGCTCACAAAAAACAACAGAAGAACAAAACTTAAGTGGGGCTTCTTCCAAGAAAACTATAGGTGAGCAAAGAAGGCTAAAATCCATAATTTCAGCTCCTACTCAAGTTTAACTAGTACAACTACTTATACCTTGAGTTTATTCCCAAATTAATTGAGAGTTTGAAGAACCTACTGCTAATGTTGATGCTACTAGGGATTGAAGAGTGTTATGTTTTATTTCATGTTATATGAGTGTCTTTCTCGTGTATTTCTTTTGTAGAGGATTGTATTGTTGTTGTTATGTTATCTTATTTTAGATGTGATGTTATCATATTTTAGTTGTTGAAAGAAGTTAGTTGAGTTATCTTGTAGGAGAACATTTTTTTTATTGTATCCATGTTTCATCTTGTTGAATAAGATTCAAACTATGAAAATTTTGGATAATGTAGATTTTTTTCTGCTTAATGAGAAGTGATTTTGAGGCTCGAGGTATCAATCATGTTCATATATTATAAATTTCAAAGACAAAATTTTCATGAGAGCATTTCCCTTGTCTTCTCTCATGTTCAACCCCATTAGAGAAATGGGCGAGAGATACTGGGAGAAGGAGTCACTCAAGTGTGCGAGAGTCTTCAACATACACCGTAGAGATCGTGTTGGGAGTCAATGTCAAGAGAGGCACTACTGAATTCGATAAAGGAATAGCAAGAAGTAAGTGTACTTACTGATATTTTTAGTTTACAATTATTTTAAATTAATATTATATGTTTAATCATTTCATTAAAATAAGAACAATAAAAGAAGAAAATATTTATAAATGACGTGAATAACTTGAACTAAGGTTAGTTTATAACCGTCTTGATTAATTTCAAGTGGGTCAGATCGTGACAATAAGTATATACGACTCAAAATAAATATAAAACAAATGTTTCTAATCTTTTAGACTACTTGTGGATATTTTTCCTCTTCATTTGTTTATTCAGTCAAATCTAAGCATCTTGCTTAGCTTCGCTACTGCTGCTATCATATACAAATCCTTATACAAATATATTCTGATCTTCATTCTTAATTTGTAAGCTTATTTTGATGATTTTCGCTTTTATATTTTATTTTTTTTAGAATTTTCACATATAAATATATAATTTCTATAAATTCATTTTGCCTCGTTAACGAACGTCTCTCCCGCTCCCGCTTCCGCTTCAATTTACAAGATGCTCATTTCGTACATCGAACAAAAACGGCGGAGCATTAAAATGCGCAGAAATCAGTGCGCCGGAGTCCCAGAAGCTTTTCAGGGGTTNCGTCTCTCCCGCTCCCGCTTCAATTTACAAGATGCTCATTTCGTACATCGAACAAAAACGGCGGAACATTAAAATGCGCAGAAATCCGTACGCCGGAGTCCCAGAAGCTTTTAAGGGGTTCGTGGTTCCCAATCTGGTCTCAGAGGTTCAGGCGAAGAAGAAAATAGGAAACCTAATCGATCGAAGAAGCACGTCGGCCAATGGCGAGGAGGAGGAGACGGCTCCGACCACCAGAGGTTCTCCGGCGAGCATACGGCCGCCGCGTGAACTCTCTGGAGTNTATTTAAAAGTAGATAACTAGAGGGTGCTCCTCCCCTGGGGTGGCAACTTTAACCCAGAGGAAAGGGCCGACGACCCCTTGATCTCCTTCTGTCGAGCTGGTTTAGCCTTCTTTGCCATTTCAGCTAGGCGTGAGCCCTGTATTAGAAGATTTATTTACATAACACTTAATTCTTTTGTATTTATAAATCTAACTACTATTTCGCTTTGTATATATAAATGCATGTCTACTTGGGCATGATATATTTGTATTTCACTTTTGTTTTTCTTAACTTAAATTAGTAATATTTTTGTTATGTGATATAAGATATTTGAGTGACAGACATATATAAAGTTTAGATGAAAGATAAGTGAAATGTTAAGTTTTAAAATAGTCCTCGATTATTTATAAAAGTGTCGTCAAATTAGTCCCCAATTATTTAAAATTAAGNTGAGCCCTCTATTAGAAGATTTATTTACATAACACTTAATTCTTTTGTATTTATAAATCTAACTACTATTTCACTTTGTATATATAAATGCATGTCTACTTGGGCATGACAAATATGTATTTCACTTTTGTTTTTCTTAACTTAAATTAGTACTATTTTTGTTATGTGATATAAGATATTTGAGTGACAGACATATATAAAGTTTAGATGATAGATAAGTGAAATGTTAAATGTTAAAATAGTCCTCTATTATTTATAGAAGTGTCGTCAAATTAGTCCCCAACTATTTAAAATTAAACACTAATAGTTCTTCAGAGTGACTATTTTAGTACTAATTTAAAGAGTCTATGGACTAATTTTACACTTCTTTAAACTTTGGGACTACAACAATCCCATATAAATAATCAGAAACTATATTGACACTTTACCCGATATACAAATACATAGGAATATGATAGTATGCATGTATATGGC
>JXCR01070961.1:437755-450731 GCA_002079205.1 Phalaenopsis hybrid cultivar | reverse complement strand
ATGACAATGCCACTTGAAACATTTATTCTTCTAAAAAGTATAACTTCACATACATTTAACTAATTGAAGTAATGTCTATTTAATACAAATCCATCTAATTCAGCACAAATGAAAATCATCTTGCATAAAATTTAATAACACACACATTCCTACAAAAACGAGCATCTAAAATTACTTACCAACATTCCCAAGAGATAATAGCCGCAGGCAACCAAAAAAAAATATTAGCTTTGATATTCTCATAATAAATTATCATAGAGATAAATACATCACAACTACCATTGCCAAGTTGCCTACTTTCGGCCATCTAAAAAATGCACCATTCAGAAGAACAAAACAAAAAGGGATTTAATATGTTAACCATAAATTCTCAAAATCCTGTAAGAATGGTATTTCAAATACCACGTACAAAACTCATTATATGCATTAAATACCCAACACTCAAATATTAAGTCTTACAAACCTATAACTGAAAAAAAATGAAAAATCTAATGAAAAGGAGATGCGCGAAAGAATAGAACATTACCTTTCGTTTGGAGAGCTGTGATGGTCACCAGAGCAACAATTTCGCTGGAGGAAAATGACTAAAGACAGCCAACCAGCTCGAGAGAGAGAGAATTCACAATCAAATTGCTAGAGCACATGGTGCAGAAGGGGAGAGGAAGAAACACGGCATGGTCGATGGTTTCAGTATTTTAGGGCATTAGCGTTGGAATTTACGTTGAAAATTTCTGATGCTAATAATTTATTTAATAATGCAAGAATTGTCTACTCAAAAGCCGACGCTAACACATGGTGTACATTTTTTTCAAAAAGTTAATAACGTTCGACAGTAAACTGACATAAATTTGATGCTAATTTTGCCTTGAATTCTAATATGATGCTAATTTACATGTTTCATGTAGTGTGGCCAACTAGGGCTTGCATGGTTCCTAGCTCGTTCAGCTCCAGACTCTGGCCTCTACGACTTACGAACGCCATCACAGCTCACCACTATGGCTTATGTGACCAACTATTATTTACACGACTCTCAACTTTTGCAGCCATATTATGACATTTGTAGCCAACTGACGCTCATCACTATAGGAGATGTAAAATGTAGCGCCCAATATTTGTGTTGAATTTTTCAAACACAAATATTAGCATAAGAATTTTGGTTGATTTACATCGAAAACCGAATTTTGATATTTGCGTCGAATTTTAAGTGTAACCAGCGGTGAACCATTCGACGCAAATGTTGAATTCAAAACATTGAACTGATATGTTTGATAGCGACAGACTTTGCATCGACTTTGCATCGAAGAAGTCGACACAGTCACATATTTAATTGCATCGAATAATGTGTGACGCAAATTTTGCAGCAATCTAAAGTTAAAAAGTTGTCTCAAAATAATCTGGTGCAATTCGACGCCAATTTCTTTAAATTTGTTTCCCACTCCTCAAATCTCATTTTTTTCTCACCCATTCACGAAACCTTCACCTACAATCTCTCCCTCTACCGGTTTCGCCCATCTCTGATGGAATCCTCTTTTATCTCTCTCCTCCTTTTGATACCTCTCAAAACCCTCACCTTCTTGAACAAAACTTCACGATACAGTTGCCATTAGAGCCAATTGAGAAGGCAACGACGAGATCACAACTTACAGAGACAACCGAAAGTCCCATATTTCTCTTATACTAGAAACCATTGAGAAATGTATGTTTTTCAGTGATGATATTTTTTAGAGAAAATTACATAGCACCAAATTCTTATGGATTTACCTATCCCTCACTTGAACTTTCATTTTAACACACATAACACCTTGCCTATGGAAGAAAAATTAGGTTTGACTACTAAAAGGTAATAATGAGTGTTATTTTTCATATGCCATTTGTAATTACTAAAGTATAGATATGAGAAAGGTAAATATGAAAGTTTCAAATGTTATGTATGTAAAAACCCCATTTATGTTACAATGGATGGTCAAATCTTTAAAAGTAGTGAACGTTTTAGATATATCGTTTGTCCTGCACATATTCGACTACTGCAGTTGGATATCGTTAATAATAACGAACATTTTAGATAGCTTGGTATATATGTAAGATTTGAAGTTTAGGTGTTATGTATATATGTACATAAGGTTTTAGTGGTATGCATGCAAATCTCCTTATGCAATGAATTTTAGGTGTTAGGTATGTGTATACATAAGTATTAAGTGATATGTATGTGAATCTAGCTATTTATATACATAAGTACCGAGTGTTAAGTATGTATATACACAAGTTTAGGTTTTAGATGGAGAGTCTATTAATAGAATTCACGTTAGTTGGTTGAACTAGTGGAGTGATGCAACTTGACTATTGTTCAAATTGACATTGATATAGATGGGAATGTTATTAGTAGAATTCAAGTTAGTTGGTTGATGTAGTGGAGTAATGCATCTATTGTTCAAAGTGACAATGATATAAATGGGGATGTTATTTGTAGAATTCATGTTGATCAACAGATGAGCCTTGGGATATTCCTAGTTTTGCTTGAACAAGTCATGTCAATTGTAAATATTGATCATAATTGACTAATTTTTTGTTTTTTTGTGATAGTTAGACTGCTTTGTAAAGATAAATTTATATTGCACTTGGATATTCGTAATTCGAGAGTTATGGATGTATAACAAATTATATCCAAGATGAAAAAGACTCACAATTGAGTTCTTGAATGGTGTTGAGGAGTTCGTCTTGGTGGCATCGCAACTGCCCATTTATCATTCAGAGGGTAAGTTTCAGTGTCATTGTGCGAAACATAAAAGATATTGTATCTATGACCTGAAGAAGTTAAGTTGGATCTTTACTGTAAGAGATTTAAACCTAATTATTGATACTGTACTGCACATGGTGAGCAAGAACTAGATGTTCAGTTCGATCAAGGAGGATCCTCAACAAGTTATGGCCTTCTAACAAATTATTATGTCATAGCACATTTGAAAAAATGGTTCAAGTTGTTCACAGAACTCAATTTGTTGAGAGCGTTCCACATGATAGTGAAACACCAAACAACCAGTTGTAGCACTTCTTTGACTTATTGAACGCTGCACAACAATCTTTATGTAATTATTATATTACACAAACAAAGTTAACAATGACGCTGAGAATATTGAGCATCAAATATGATTTTAACAGACCTAAAGAAAAAACTATTGATGGAGGAGAGCATGTGGATCAATATAAGGATTCAATTTGAAAAAGCCCAAAATTAGTTTTGTTCGCTTCATTGGTGACACTTCTCATAGTACCATAATTACTTGTGTTGGATGTGGAAAATAACATAAGGGTGAATGTTTGATGGGCTTCAACACATGCTATTGGCGTCATCTACCTGTCACATAATTGGATATTGCTCTTCACTTGCTCACAAAAAACAACAGAAGAACAAAACTTAAGTGGGGCTTCTTCCAAGAAAACTATAGGTGAGCAAAGAAGGCTAAAATCCATAATTTCAGCTCCTACTCAAGTTTAACTAGTACAACTACTTATACCTTGAGTTTATTCCCAAATTAATTGAGAGTTTGAAGAACCTACTGCTAATGTTGATGCTACTAGGGATTGAAGAGTGTTATGTTTTATTTCATGTTATATGAGTGTCTTTCTCGTGTATTTCTTTTGTAGAGGATTGTATTGTTGTTGTTATGTTATCTTATTTTAGATGTGATGTTATCATATTTTAGTTGTTGAAAGAAGTTAGTTGAGTTATCTTGTAGGAGAACATTTTTTTTATTGTATCCATGTTTCATCTTGTTGAATAAGATTCAAACTATGAAAATTTTGGATAATGTAGATTTTTTTCTGCTTAATGAGAAGTGATTTTGAGGCTCGAGGTATCAATCATGTTCATATATTATAAATTTCAAAGACAAAATTTTCATGAGAGCATTTCCCTTGTCTTCTCTCATGTTCAACCCCATTAGAGAAATGGGCGAGAGATACTGGGAGAAGGAGTCACTCAAGTGTGCGAGAGTCTTCAACATACACCGTAGAGATCGTGTTGGGAGTCAATGTCAAGAGAGGCACTACTGAATTCGATAAAGGAATAGCAAGAAGTAAGTGTACTTACTGATATTTTTAGTTTACAATTATTTTAAATTAATATTATATGTTTAATCATTTCATTAAAATAAGAACAATAAAAGAAGAAAATATTTATAAATGACGTGAATAACTTGAACTAAGGTTAGTTTATAACCGTCTTGATTAATTTCAAGTGGGTCAGATCGTGACAATAAGTATATACGACTCAATATAAATATAAAACAAATGTTTCTAATCTTTTAGACAACTTGTGGATATTTTTCCTCTTCATTTGTTTATTCAGTCAAATCTAAGCATCTTGCTTAGCTTCGCTACTGCTGCTATCATATACAAATCCTTATACAAATATATTCTGATCTTCATTCTTAATTTGTAAGCTTATTTTGATGATTTTCGCTTTTATATTTTATTTTTTTTAGAATTTTCACATATAAATATATAATTTCTATAAATTCATTTTGCCTCGTTAACGAACGTCTCTCCCGCTCCCGCTTCCGCTTCAATTTACAAGATGCTCATTTCGTACATCGAACAAAAACGGCGGAGCATTAAAATGCGCAGAAATCAGTGCGCCGGAGTCCCAGAAGCTTTTCAGGGGTTCGTGGTTCCCAATCTGGTCTCAGAGGTTCAGGCGAAGAAGAAAATAGGAAACCTAATCGATCGAAGAAGCACGTCGGCCAATGGCGAGGAGGAGGAGACGGCTCCGACCACCAGAGGTTCTCCGGCGAGCATACGGCCGCCGCGTGAACTCTCTGGAGTGTGCCATACTCTCCTTGCTTCCCACTCCACCGCCTGATTCCCCTCTCGACTGTTCCTGCAATGGCAGGTTGTGTCTTTGTTGCCTCGGCCATTCTCATCTCATATGTGATGAAGCCCCCTCAGAATACGTGCGGTTTCTCACCAACTCCTTCTGCATTATTTCCTCATCAGCCCCGCCACCTCCGGTGAACTTCTCTGTCAGTGGATTAGGTCTTCGCCATGTGAGTATATGCTGTTTTGCTCAATGTAAAAGATACATGTAGTTTTTGCATTACAGGGAGCTAGTGTGCTAACATTTGACAGTTGGCTGCTTCTAAGCTGTTTTGCGTATAGGTGAAAGTGGGGAGGGCTATGGGATTCGGTTTTATACAGGATTAAAACGGGCATGATTGGGTATCCATGGTTTCCCAGAAAATGAGTAGCATATTTCATGTGGCGTATTTGCCGGTTCAGGTGTCGGATTAGTAAAATATATTGTGTCGTGTATTGTTAATGATCCTTTGAGGCATGTCTGGTAGATTGGGAGGCACATGCAGCAACCTTTCCTTAGCAAATTTTCTAAATGCAATAAATGAACACTAGGGTGCTGTTTGGTATCAGATTTAAGGGATGTTTTAAGGGGCTTTGACTTAAATACTTTCTGACGGTCATTTGGAACATTTTAAATACCCGGATTTACTAAATATTTTTGTTGTTCCGTGGATTTAGTGGAAAAAAGAAAAGTAGAAAAAAGGGAAGAACTCTACAAATGTGCAGGGGCTTCATAGCTTATCCTGCAAGCGCGGATGCCTTTTCCCATCTTGAGTTATTGCTTGCCTGCAAGCCTCGTAGTGATTTCTTCCTCCAAGCTTTTGGGTAGGAGTTGATGGTGGGGTTGAGTTGGGATTAGGGTGTGCTGGGGTTTGTACATCGGAGTAAGGCGGGCTGGGGAAATATTTATTTTTTTACTTTTATTTATCTTAGGCGGGCTGGGGAAATATTTACTTTTTTACTTTTATTTATCTTTTAATATCACACCTGGATACTCGTCCTAGTGTTCCTTACCCATTGATGAAAATTAATAACATATACGAGTGAGCTATAAGTTCAGAGAACTAATTAATGCTAAAGAATATTTTGAAGGAAAAAAAAAACATTCATNATGGCAGGTTGTGTCTTTGTTGCCTCGGCCATTCTCATCTCATATGTGATGAAGCCCCCTCAGAATACGTGCGGTTTCTCACCAACTCCTTCTGCATTATTTCCTCATCAGCCCCGCCACCTCCGGTGAACTTCTCTGTCAGTGGATTAGGTCTTCGCCATGTGAGTATATGCTGTTTTGCTCAATGTAAAAGATACATGTAGTTTTTGCATTACAGGGAGCTAGTGTGCTAACATTTGACAGTTGGCTGCTTCTAAGCTGTTTTGCGTATAGGTGAAAGTGGGGAGGGCTATGGGATTCGGTTTTATACAGGATTAAAACGGGCATGATTGGGTATCCATGGTTTCCCAGAAAATGAGTAGCATATTTCATGTGGCGTATTTGCCGGTTCAGGTGTCGGATTAGTAAAATATATTGTGTCGTGTATTGTTAATGATCCTTTGAGGCATGTCTGGTAGATTGGGAGGCACATGCAGCAACCTTTCCTTAGCAAATTTTCTGAATGCAATAAATGAACACTAGGGGGCTGTTTGGTATCAGATTTAAGGGATGTTTTAAGGGGCTTTGACTTAAATACTTTCTGACGGTCATTTGGAACATTTTAAATACCCGGATTTACTAAATATTTTTGTTGTTCCGTGGATTTAGTGGAAAAAAGAAAAGGAGAAAAAAGGGAAGAACTCTACAAATGTGCAGGGGCTTCATAGCTTATCCTGCAAGCGCGGATGCCTTTTCCCATCGTGAGTTATTGCTTGCCTGCAAGCCTCGTAGTGATTTCTTCCTCCAAGCTTTTGGGTAGGAGTTGATGGTGGGGTTGAGTTGGGATTAGGGTGTGCTGGGGTTTGTACATCGGAGTAAGGCGGGCTGGGGAAATATTTATTTTTTTACTTTCATTTATCTTAGGCGGGCTGGGGAAATATTTATTTTTTTACTTTTCTTTATCTTTTAATATCACACCTGGATACTCGTCCTAGTGTTCCTTACCCATTGATGAAAATTAATAACATATATGAGTGAGCTATAAGTTCAGTGAACTAATTAATGCTAAAGAATATTTTGAAGGAAAAAAAAAACATTCACGTGCAATCGTAGTTCATATACACGCTAGAAATGGGTAGCACAAACATGTTTTCATTGTATGAATCATTTTAGATAATGGGTGTAAAATATAGCTAAAAGTACAACTACAGCAAACATGCAGTTAATTTATTATTGTGCAATCATTAAAATATCCATAATAATTTTATAACTATTAATTGTCATCTTAAGAATGTCATTTGTAATTGCATAGACTTTTACACCTTTATTTCATTTAGTCATATGATCGTCACCTAGCCCATCGACTAAAAATAATTTTTGATAAATGTTGAACTCCTTCCAACATACTTGTTATCAATAATCCCATGATACCAACAATTTTAGTCATGCCTAAATATTATGAGTTGAGAATAAAATCATTCCTTGTCATCCGTAAATGCAAACCATTCATGTAATAACATAGCTATCACAATACCTGTGACATTTTTTTAAATAGAATTTCCATAATAATCATTGATCACATACAAATTATGTACCATATGCATATACAATATATGAATACCTACAAATAATGATTTAATAAAAATGCTCACTAGATCATTAGAAAGAGAAATTATAAATATCATTAGTGTTAGCTCAAGTTGCATTCATGTAACATTTGCATGTATTCAACAATATGTAGGATTTTTTAAATAAAATTGTATATCAATAAATCAACTAGAAATCCTACAGAAAAATGTTTTTCTTAATTCAACACATGATTATTTCGCCTGAGTCGACAGAACGACCATATGTCGAGTTTTCTTAAGCTCGTCTCAAACTCACTACCTAGAATTTTTCCCTTAGAATTTTCATGTAATTCTAGCTCATACCTTAATTTAACCTCAAATATAATTTATTTACCAATTCTCACCTCAAAATGACGCATAAATTCTCTCAAATGTTTCTTTTATATTTTTTCTTTCTTGTTCCTTTCCATCTCTACAACCTGCTTACATCTCTAAATTCTACCCAAAATCAAGAAATCGAGTCACATATTCTGGCCACACTTTCACCTCCAGTTATAGTAAATGAAAACGCTGAAATACTTTGGCTCATGGAATGTAATTGCTCAAAGAAAAAAAAATGTTCTAAATGTCTTAGAAAGGAGAGTTCCTTTACCAGTTTCTTCCCAAAACTCCCCATTGAGCATTACGGTTCTTAGGTGATCCCTCTTGCCTTGTTTCGCTCAATCCCGCTACAGTGCCTGAATTGCTAAAATGCCTCAGCTCGCAGAAACGAATTATGGGAGGGGAAAATTGAAAGAGCGGCCTTTAACTTGATTCAGTTAAATCATGTCCGTTCGATCCATTGAGTCGATGCATGTTGCTTGCAGAAAGCGGGATGTTATAGTTCAACAGGAGGATTAACGAGTTTAATTATATTTAATTATAGATTTAATTATTTAAATTAAGTTAATATCTTTTTTTTAATAATTTCAAATGTTTCCACAATATATATATAATGTTATCAAGTTGATCGTAAAAAATTGTAGAGTTTTATAAAATTTACTCGGTTGGATTTCGGGGAATGCCAAAAATGAATATATTTTAAATTATTAAAATTTTACCTGATTTAACAAAAAATTGGTCTCTTATAAAAATTTTGTTCTTAAAATGAATATCTTATCCTAATGGAAAGAGGAATTTCTGTCTTATATTTTTTGTTCTCTTTTTCAAGTAGCTTGTTTTCTGGCCCGTGCTACCATTTTCTCTTGACACAAGGAATTTGCCTATTCCTCAAATTCTTAACATCAAGTTCAACACTCATCTCAGTCTCTTCAATGTATGTTAAATTTTTTTGTACTTATATATTTTTTTGTGAAATCCTTTGGTTTGAGGTAGAAATTCATTTTTTTAGTATTAATATGTGAAACATATCATGCATATTTGACATATCAATAATTAAAGCTAGCATGTAAGAAACATGATCAACCTTCTATTATTTCAAAAGGACAAATATATTTGGTGCTTAACTTATGTTCCTGACCAAATCTGACTGTCCTTTTTAATGGCCTAACACACAAAATCACCAAATACAAACTCTACTACTGTGCTTCTTGTGTTATAATACTTTTTTTGTTGATCATGAGTAGTTTTTAATCTGTCTTTGATTAATCAGATTTTTTCTGTAGCTTTATCATCTAATTCAGGATTTAATATTTGGCGTTCTCCTACTTCAACCCAACTTCTTAGAATTCTGTATTTTCTATCATACAATGCTTCGTATTGAGTCATTTTAATATGAGATTGGTAACTATTATTGTAGGGGACTTTAATCATCAGAATATAAACTTCCGAACTACCTCCCAAGTTAAGAGTACAAAGTATCCATAGGCCTTCTAATTATTGGATTGTGCTTTCTAATTTTCCATCAGCTTGTGGATGAAAAGCTGCACTAAGGTGCAAATGTGTGCTTAAACCTCCCTGAATATCTCTCCATAATCTGGATGTGAACATTCTATCTTTGTTAGAAAGAATAACCTTTGGAACACTATGAAATTTGATAAATTTTTTGACCTAACATCTGCTCAATTTTTCTATTGAGTATGTCTGGCTTATTGATGATAAATGAGATGACTTTGTTAACCATTTAATAATCACTCAAATGCTATCATGATTCTAGTTTGATCTAGGAATTCCCATAATAAAGTATGTCACAATTTCTTCCTATTTTCATTCAGGTATAGACATTGATTGTAGTAATTAACCTAGTCTTTGATGCTTAGCTTTTATAATTTGATAAGCTTCACAATTTAACACATTCAACATCTTTCTTCATACCCGAACACCGTAACATTAGTTTTAAATCTTTGTACATGTTGGTGCTGCTTGAAAGAATTCTATACTCTGAAAGACGAGTTTTATGTAAGATTTTGTTTCAAATTAAGATCAATATGTGCCCAAAAATTGCAGTTTGTTTCTAATAATGTCATCTTCATCTACAGTCATATCTGTTTTTTTTCTGACTAAGGTTGCTTAACGAGTTTCTAATATTCATTGCTAGCATTCTGGGTTTTCTTAATCCATTCAATTAAAGTTTGTTTCCATCGTGAATTAGTGACTACCCTTTATATTGTCTTCTTACCATTCTTCCTGTACACAATATGCAGTGATCCACTTCGATAACGACCTGATTAGCTTAGGTTTTCGTCCTTGGATCCCCCAACCTTTAAATTTCATTTCACAGAGTTTAATCATAAAGTGCTCTGCGTAAACACCAGTAAAATTTAAGCAACCTTCCTCATGCAAAGGTGATGTGGTGATTCTGCACTCCAACTATAAAATTGAAGCAATGATTTCCCCATTGAATGCTACCTCCTTGGGAAATTCTGACCATGAATCGATGACATTTGTAGGCATGATATGCTGTGTAAGGTAGGACTTGTAGGCAAAATACACATACTAATTAGACTTAATCAAAGTGATAAATACTCAACACTTAGTTCTGAATGATTCTTTTACATTAATAGTCATTTAATACACCTATACTATACCTATCTATGATGTTACTGAGGAATCTCTAATCATTTTTATTTGGATCTCATTGCCTAATATTTGTGTTCGAATCATGAACCATTACACTCTTTACTTATTATCTTTTATCTATGATGATTCTCTTAAATTTTTTTTTTGCAGAATTCTTAGTTGAAATGGATATTTCAGAGAAATCCGACGACAAAATTTGGACGTGATTTGAACAATATGGTGATTGTCAAAATCAAAGTTTGTGAACCTATCTAAATTTTGCAACCATTGCATACTGCATGATCATTATGCTTTAAATGTTTAATCCTTCATCCAAATCTAAGGAAAATAAGGGAATATAATCATGCGAGTTGCTAATTGGCTAGCAATGAGATCAATGAAATAATCTTTTTGGATGAGCTCGTGGATTATAAATGACTTGCTAAAACCTAATCTCTAAACAACATGCACAAGCTCATTTCTGTGGTATGCAAGTGAACTCTGGGTTGAGTCTGGTGCAATATTGAATAGGAAAGCTGATGGTGATTTGATAATTGACCAAATAATCTTGAGGAAGCGAATAATGTGTTTATTGAGACTCCATCTTCTCTAAGAGATCTTTAAAACTTGAGGGCTCTGCGTAATGTTTCTCCTCTCTTATTTAAAAATAAGAGCATTGAAATAGGTGATTATAGTCAATGAGAGAAGTAAAAGTGCAATCTCTATAATTGGTGAGGATAATCATTATGCTAAATCCAATAACTTTTGATCATATATATCGTCCTTGTCCTAAAAAAAAATAAGTATTTTTTCAAGGATATGATGATGGTAAAATCCAAATTTTGCCGGTAGTATCGTCTGCTGCCCTTGTTTGGAGGCTGATATTGCCGCTGATTTTATTACTGTTAAAACTCATCCTAGCAGTTTGGTCACTCCCAATCTTACTGAATCTGCTGAAGATAAAGAATTTACTGAGTACAACCCGAAAGAGCTGTTAGATACTTTAGAATGTGTAGAAAAAGTTCTTGGAGGAAAAATTGCTTGATTTCATTATTCCCTTGTTAGGTATATATATGGGGAAGGCAACCCTCCTAATTTACGAGCTTATCAAATTTCTCTAATCCAAATTTGAAGAGGAAATAATTTTAAAATAAAAATTAAAAAAATATAAATAAAAGAGAATAACTAATAAATGGTTTTCCAAATTTATCTCCAATTAAGTGTCCGTTTGAAAATGCCGCCTCTCTATTTGAATATCACCATCAGGGCTAAATTTTTGGCGCCGTAGCGTTTTTCGATAGCTATTTTCTTCGTGGTCTCGCAAGCCATCTGCCCCCTGCGTCCCGCGTATCAATAGGAAAAAATCCCTGTGCTTCCTTTCGGATATCTCGCTCGCTGCCTCGCCTCACTCTCACGCTCTCGCTTTTGGAGAATCGGTCTGGACATCTGCTCGCACAAGAGATCGACGCTCTTTCCAGGAGAATCACACGCCTTGCCTGTGAGATCCCTCAGCTCGCCGAGCCGATCCTCCCCTCTCTTTCGCTCTCCTTCGCTGAGATCGCAACAGGAAATCAATAGGTTTCCATTTGAGGAAGCTATTAATGACTTCCTATCCGATGTTATCCTCCGGTTCCTTGATGCGGAAGGAAGACAATAGTCATGGCAACAATGGGATTCAATTTAATCCNTTGGATGAGCTCGTGGATTATAAATGACTTGCTAAAACCTAATCTCTAAACAACATGCACAAGCTCATTTCTTTGGTATACAAGTGAACTCTGGTTGAGTCTGGTGCAATATTGAATAGAAAAGCTGATGGTGATTTGATAATTGACCAAATACTCTTGAGGAAGCGAATATGTGTTTATTGAGACTCCATCTTCTCTAAGGGATCTTTAAAACTTGAGGGCTCTGCGTAATGTTTCTCCTCTCTTATTTAAAAATGAGCATTGAAATAGGTGATTATAGTCAATGAGAGAAGTAAAAGTGCAATCTCTATAATTGGTGAGGATAATCATTATGCTAAATCCAATAACTTTTGATCAGATATAAGGTCCTTGCCCTAAAAAAAATAAGTATTTTTTTCAAGGATATGATGATGGAAAAATCCAAATTTTGCCGTTAGTATCATCTGCTGCCCTTGTTTGGAGGCTGATATTGCCANGAGGTTCAGGACACCCTTCTAGACGAGTGGCGGGTTCTATACGTTCGGGTGACCGAGTAGCCTTCGTGGTCCGTCCTGAGCCTAGTCCCACATACGTGTGTGCGGTCCCCCCCTTGTTGGGTTTTCTTTTTTGTTTTATCGATTTTTGGTGTGGCGAGACATTCGTGTTACTTTTCTTTTCTTTCGGGATTTCCCCCAGGAGTTTTGAGGATTTTCATTTACTTGAGTCTCTTTCGTTGATTTTCTCGAGTTTCTCCACTTTTCTTCGGATTTCCTGGACGACGTTTCTTTCAGGATTTACTTTTG
>JXCR01070961.1:402982-429374 GCA_002079205.1 Phalaenopsis hybrid cultivar | reverse complement strand
TTTGATACTTTGGCTTTTCGGAAGTTCTTGTACTAGACGACGAATTTTGTGTTTGTTTTTCGCGATCGTCGACTCCTGTCCAATGACGAAGGGATTTTGCGGCTTCATCGTCTCTCCCTCGCGCCAGCTTTTGCGTGGATCTCGTCAAGCTGCAAGTTCTGCGGCTCTTCTTTTTGTGTCGACCTCGTCGAGCTGCGATTCCTCCGGTGCTCGTCACTGCGTCGACCTCGTCGAGCTGCGATTGTGTTTTCACCTTGACCTCTTCGCCTCCTCTCTGTCCGACTTGATAGAGCTTCTCCTGCGCCTGCTGTGCTTGTGTGAAGCACACTCATGGCCTCAGGGCTATCCTACGCCGCCGCCCTCGCCGATGATAATCCCGTCAAACCCTCCGATGCTACAGTGGTTCACAAAAGCAGCTCCACTTTTTGATTTTGCAAATAGTTCGATGTTCCCGTAGGTGTACAATGATTCTGTTGTAGGACATGTAGAATGCAATCTCATCAAAAAGATAGAGAAGGTAGACAGAGCAACACTATTCTTCTCGGACGTTGAAATTTCAACTCCTGCAGGAAAATACAAATTTTTATTAGTTGGAAAGTTCCAATTATGTCACCTTAAGATGAAAATTATCAGAAATGTTTTTGAAGATTTCAAAATAGTTGGGGCTTGACAGGTGCGTCTTTTTGACGGAAGACATGTTATGATACAACTGAGCATAAAAGAAGATTACATAAGAATTTTCTTAAAAAAAATTCATCACAATCGAGGGCAATCATATGAAATTGCTCAAATGGACCCTTGATTTTGATCACAATCAAGAACCCCCAATTGCGCCTATCTGGTTATCATTGTCTTAACTCAAGTTTCAATTTTTTGACCTATCTACCTTATATGCAATTGAGACTATTCTTGAAAAACTTTTGCAGGTAGACACATCTACATTTCATTTCTCTAGAACCTTTATTGCAAGGATTTTGATTGAAATGAATATTACACTACCGGATGTAGTAGAAGTTTAGCTTGACTCCGCTCACAATGGTTATTGACAAAAAATCATTATGGAACAAAAATCTTACTACTGCAAGTATTGCAAGATGTTTGAACACCCGCAAGAGAAATGTTTCAGATTGCACCCACAGTTGAGAACCAATAGTAAAAAGCAGGAACATGATGTTAGTGCACCTTACGTGCCTGAATGCGCTCCGAACAAAACTGATGACAACCAACCTAAGGGGGATTCATCACAAGACATGAAATTGTGTATGCCCTTGGGAACCCTTCTCCTGACCATATTATAAGGGATAATGTTTGAACCAAAAGTTAGGATAGCCCCGCAACTTCTATTCAGAAAGCATCAGATGCGGATGTGACAATTCACACTTCACATACACTGGAATCTATCGTTGTGACAATGACTGCTTTTTCTTCAACTGCGGTTCTAATATCTAATCAAACTGAGGATCACATATCTTCAGATGAAGAATAACAGATTTACACTTCCGGAAGGAAGAAGGTTGGGGGCACACTCCAACTTAGAAACTTAATGGATGATAATTTGGTTTCTCCTGACAATGATACGACACTTCAAAGTTTATTTTCTGGTTCCGCTCCTAAAACTAGAGGAAGAGGCATGACTAAACTAGATCATTCCTAGCTACTTGTTTTCTGCACGTTTAAAATTTTTTTGTGTCTATGTGTATCTTTTGTTGGGGTAGTGATGTACTTGGTGTGGTATGGGTAAGGTGCCTCTACTGGGCCCTCTCATACCACCTTTGTGTATATAAAAAAAATATAGATATATATACATATATTTGGTTGGTTAGGGATGCATATGCTAGGAAACTCTAAGGTAGGGCTAGAAGTAAGTTAGCTTGGATACCAAATTATATCGGAGGTAACCCAAATGACGCAAGACACAATTTTATTACTTAAAATAAAGTTATAAATGAAACACACAAAGCAAAAGCGAAGAACAAAAGGATTACAACTAATGACTCAACAAACATGACACAACGAGCTTCTTGAGGAGGGAGTCTGACGAGGTGATATTAGATCGGCAGCCGCGGGGATGGCCGGAGATGTGTCAGGCTATCATGGGGAAGGACAACAAATCAATGATAGTAAGGCGTCAAACCATAGCTGGAAAGAAACGGGAACGTCGTCAATGTCTGGAACAAAAGAGATAACGGATGGTGTCCTTGAGGAGACGGAAAAGATATGGTCTGCTGGGGGCAACGTGTGGGTNAGGAGGGAGTCTGACGAGGTGATATTAGATCGGCAGCCGCGGGGATGGCCGGAGAGGTGTCAAGCTATCATGGGAGAAGGACAACAAATCAATGATAGTAAGGCGTCAAACCATAGCTGGAAAGGAACGGGAACGTCGTCAATGTCTGGAACAAAAGAGATAACGGATGGTGGCCTTGAGGAGACGGAAAAGATATGGTCTGCTGGGGGCAACGTGTGGACGCAATGCTTGCGAGGGCAGGGTGGTGGCACATTGCCTGCGGGGACAGGGGACAGGGAGGAAGGAGGGCAGCGGAAGCCGAGCAGTGGGCTGCACGTGGTTATCTGCATCTGCGGGAGGCGCTGGGATTGTCAGACAGATGACAACGACCACTTGGGATGAAGGTGACAGCGGCCAGCCGGGATGAATGGGGCAACGACCTGGAAGTTGCCAACATGCTGGAAGGAAGGCGACAACTGTCTGGAAGGCAAGATAGAGGGCTGCGGTCTGTTGGAAAACGATGGCAGCGGGTTGGGAATCAATTCTGTGGGCTGCGGACTGTCAGCCGGATGGGGGCAGCAACTTGAACCACGGGCCAACAGAGGCATTGACTTTCTGGCTGCAAGAGGGAGCTATTGCGACGTGCTGTTGGAGGACATTGAACGATCTTGTGGTAGGCAGACAACATAGGAGCTGCTAGCAAGGGTTGAGAGGAAGGAGGGGCAGAGGCGGCCTTTGGACGGAGTCAAAATGATGAAGATAATTTACATCTAGGACGGGGTTACAGTCAGAGTTCCTTCCTCGTCATTGGATAAAACCCTCAAGAGGGATATGAAGGCAATGCTGAATCCATCTTCGAAAACAGTGTCCCTAACTCTAGATAGATTAGCTCCTATTTCTAAGAGACTTGATCCAATTTAGGAAACATTTAAATTAATAAAGGAGAATAAAAAAATCNATCTTCGAAAACAGTGTCCCTAACTCTAGATAGATTAGCTCCTATTTCTAAGAGACTTGATCCAATTTAGGAGACATTTAAATTAAGAAAGGAGAATAAAAAAAATTAAGATATTAGCTTCTTAGGCAATGCTAAATGATTTAAATTAGGAAAGGACTTAGGAAGGAAAATAGAAAGAGGAAGTAAGGAAAGAAAAAGGATGAGATAAAAAGGAAATGAAAGAAGAGGAAGGTTGGGCAGTGGGGCACCCTCTCCAAGCGGATCGGCGAGTTCACTGGGCAAGACCTATGCCCAGCTGGTCCCCCATGAACCCGACATTAGTTAAAGCACCAACTGGCCCCTCATGAGCCCCACGTTANTATTAGCTTCTTAGGCAATGCTAAATGATTTAAATTAGGAAAGGACTTAGGAAGGAAAATAGAAAGAGGAAGCAAGGAAACAAAAAAGGAAGAGATAAAAAGAAAATGAAAGAAGAGGAAGGATGGGCAGTGGGGTACCCTCTCCAAGCGGATAGGCGAGTTTACTGGGCAAGACCTATGCCCAGCTAGTCCCCCATGAACCCGACATTAGTTAAAGCACCAACTGTCCCCTCATGAGCCCCGCGTTTGTTAAAGTATTTTTTTGCATTATCAATTTTGAGAATCTAATTATAAATTTGAATTGAGGGTAAATTATGTCATGTAAGGAATGAAAGCTTTGTGTTTTAAATTTCTCCTTTATGGGAAGCATCCAACTGACTCTAGCATGATCATCTTGGAAGGATACAAATAATCCAACTCTTTTGAGGTTTTCACTTTTGAATGTCTCCAAATGTCATTATGGATAACGTAGAAATGATGTGAGGGTTTTTACTGAGATAGATGTTATACATATCAATTATGATTAATTAATGGACATGTTTCACAATGACAAAATTCAGACTTTTTTGTGAATAAAGAGAGATGAGGGTACAACTTTGCAACATAAAGAAAATTGGGACGACATAGACGGCAATTTCATAATGAACTTGGCTTTCAACAGGTTCAAATACAACAAACTCATACTCAAGAGAAGAGGAAAGTGGAGAATGCACTTGTGTGTTAAGAGAATAGTACTCTTTGGGCAGATATGAAACTTATTGCGATTCAACGCTGTCAATTTGCATCTACGAATCCATCTCCTAAAATTCATATAAGTAAGAATGAAATTTAGTAACACAATTTAACTCATGATTAAGCTTGCTAATTGAAAGTAAGTAGTAACCTAATTGGGGAACATATAGCTGAAGAAAGCTGAATATCTTTGGAGATTTTCATATCTTCTTTCCTAACAATGTTGAAGTGAGATCCATCGGCAAGTCACTCAAATTTTTGGTTGATGATCTCTTGATAGTTGATGATTGCATATGAGTGTGTCCAGCCATGTGATTTGAAACACCTAAATCTATTTTTCAATGTTAAAATCTTCCATTGTTAGCATAATAGGAGAATATGATATCTTGATGTGTCATCATGGTGGTAGTCTCCGGAGTAGAAGTCGACGTTTTCGCAAATCCTATGCGTGTTTACGGCTGGAAGAAGTTTGATTGGTATAAGCTGCAGGATTTCTGGCTGCTTCTTGCCCCAGAAGTGAGGAGTTCGTGGGAATTTGGATAGGCATGCCTGCTCGGAAAAGAATATTTGGGTTGTCAACGGGAAGGTTGGCTGGTTGCTTGCTACGTGCTACCTACTACTTCCGACTGCCCTGCTGGAAGACAATGGAGACTGGAATGCTGAGGTGAAGTCTGTATGGGAACGATAACTTGCAGTTGGACACCTGCACGGAGNGGTTGGCTGGTTGCTTGCTACGTGCTACCTACTACTTCCGACTGCCCTGCTGGAAGACAATGGAGACTGGAAGGCTGAGGTGAAGTCTGTATGGGAACGATAACTTGCAGTTGGACACCTGCACGGAANGGAGTAGAAGTCGACGTTTTCGCAAATCCTATGCGTGTTTACGGCTGGAAGAAGTTTGATTGGTATAAGCTGTAGGATTTCTGGCTGCTTCTTGCCCCAGAAGTGAGGAGTTCGTGGGAATTTGGAGAGGCATGCCTGCTCGGAAAAGAATATTTGGGTTGTCAACGGGAAGGTTGGCTGGTTGCTTGCTACGTGCTACCTACTACTTCCGACTGCCCTGCTGGAAGACAATGGAGACTGGAATGCTGAGGTGAAGTCTGTATGGGAACGATAACTTGCAGTTGGACACCTGCACGGAGCCGACAGACTGGCAAGAGCATGAGTAGGATTGGGTAGTGGCTTGTGTTGATCATAGTGGGAGAAGAAACAACCAGGAGGGCTTGCGAGGAGAATTCCCGTGCTGATGGTTGCAGTAGAATTTTTGTGGCTGGCAAGAGCATGCAGGATTGGCTAGCCGCTTGTGTAGATCATAAAGGGAGAAGAAACAACAACCAGGGGGGCCTGCAAGGAGAATTCCCGTGCTGATGGGTTGCAGGGAGAAGCTCTGGAGGATGGCTTGGTGTAGAGTAAAGCTTCGACGATGGGCTTGCAGGAAGACATGTGGTGGTGGTGCTGCTGTTGTAGGAGGGTTTTGCTAGAGGAGGGCATGTATCAGGGATAATTCAAGTTGCAGGGAGAGTTTGATGGAAAGAATTGAGATCCACGGAGAATTTCAATGTCAGGGAGAAGAGGAGGGGCTCCGTAGGAGGGCTGTAGTTTGTAGATCGGAGGACATGGAAGGGCTGCTGAGCAAGAAGAAGGCTTCACGGAGGCTGCTGGCTGTTGCCGAGGCAAGTAGAAGACCGGCGGAGGCCGCTGGCTGCTTTAGCTATAGAAAAGGGTTGGTGGAGGAAATTTCCAACTGCAAGGAGTTGCGATAGAAGATTGCGATTAGGCTGGGCAGAAAAGACGAACAACATGAACTTTCTGGTCGAGCAGAAGGTATGAATGACAGTGCACTGTGATTTCACGCGGACATGAATAGAGGACACATCAAACTTAGCTTTCGTGTGTAGGAGAGGAGACGACTTTGTGCGTCAAAGATGTTGTAAGAGAAATTCTACAGATTCTTCATTTTCTTCGCTGATGAGGAAAGTTCACTGTAGATACAGAGGATGATTGGGCCCTTTTTCCAGCTCCAAGTTTTCATAGGATGAAGAAAAACATGGAGATTGAATACTTGAACGCGAAGGATAGATTTTTGGGCTTTGATACCATCTAAAAAAAACCTCTTTGAGGAAAATGTTTGCTTGATTTCATTTTTCCTATGTAAGATACATATATATGGAAATTAACCCTCCTAAATTACAAGCTTATCCAATACCTTTTATCTTAATTTGGAAAGGAAATAATTCTGAAATAAATAAAAAAAACGTCAAAATAGTAAGAGAATAACTAATCAAGAGGTTTCCAAATTTATCTCTAATTATGCCCCCCCCCCCCCAGTGGCAATGAGGTGGCTGGCCAGTCCATTTACCTGATTTTTCGCAGAAACGGTTATGGCTCCTCATCCTGATTTTTCGCAGAAACGATGTCATTGTCCAATGTGTCAAATAGCTAGTGAAAGTACTTTTAGAGTTGATAAGGAGATTGTTGCTATTACCTTGTTTACTTCAGTAATGTTACACTTCCTCCATCTCCAAGTATTTTTACAGCCGCACAGTCTATGCCATATATAACTNTTACTTCAGTAATGTTACACTTCCTCCATCTCCAAGTATTTTTACAGCCGCACAGTCTATGCCATATATAACGAGTCATTGATTTATCTTTGATTGTGTGCTCTCTACCGTGCAATTTGTTTATTTAAATTCACAATGGAGGAAATGGTGTCCCCACTACCTTGAAGGATCATATCTTTTTGTGTTTGCTTAAGAGATTTTTGATCTTCAAGTGATATATGTGTTCAATATTTTTCTTTATTTTTGTCAATTGATGTATGCATAGAATTTATAACTGTTTAATTTAATGCTTGAACTAATTGTTTTTTTCTCCTTCCGGTGAAGCAAAAAATAGTCAAATTTGTGCATGGTTGAAACACTTTCTATATTTCATTTTTATAAATGGGACTTGCATGAAAAAATTCTGGCTTTGTAAATGCATCACATTGCCTGTGCTTGATGAAAGCTTGAGCAATATCCAGAAGTGACAGTTCTCAAAAGATTTGTACGCCTGTGTGGTTCAATAGCTAAAATAAAAAATTCAATGTTTGGTTTCAGGATTGAGAATAAATTTTTTCCTTATTAATGCCATTTGTTGTTCTTTTGGTTCCCCTAAAGGCTATGGTTTCTCTACGATAATGAGATTGCTTGCTCAACTTAAATTGTTGTTCCATGCTCTCCGGATGTGTTGGGTCTGGGAATTTCTTGTGACCTTTTTGTTAAATACATTCTTATGAAATTTTGTTCATAAACGTTCTGTTGATGCACTGTAGTGCTATTTTTTTGGCAGTTTAATTAACGATATTAATTTACATTTTTCAGAAAAATGGTTTCTTTGCTGATCGTGCTATCAACTGCAGTCATGTTTTGGATCATTTGTTGGAAAGGGTAATTTCTTATGAGAAAAATTTGTTCTCTATAAAATTATTTTGCTTCATGTCTTTACTGTTTTGATAATTAAAAGTTATGAGGTGATGGCAACTATGTTGAACTCAAATTCTTTTGTATTGTTTACTTTCAGATTGGTGATGAATTGATGTCCTTTCTCTTAAGCTATTGTTCAATCTTTGTACCTTTCGCAAACCATAACTACCTCCAAATCACAGGGGATCCTTTAGAAGGTACAGAATATACTTACTAATTACATGCGGTGGCAATCATAGTGCCTCAAAGATCTTCTGGTAATGTGAGAATGTGGGGTATTTCTGCCACATCATGCATCCCCTTATATGATTCTTCTCCTCACAGCTTTACTGTTGTATGTATTTCCAGACATGCTCCTTTTGCAATACCTGTGATTTCTGGTATACTTTGCCAACACAAATTGGACGATGAGATATTTTACCTTCCCAATTTCGTTAGTTTTTTGCTGCAGTATGCTTCTGCTATCTGATTGATTATCAAGCTGCATGAGAATTTTATTTATGTATCATCTCATTTTTTATTCTCTTTTTTCTTGAAGATTATCTTATAACAAGTTTGAAGAATTGTTTGTACTTTTATTTATTAGGCTAATTTAATAACTATCCTTTTATTTGTAGTAAACAATCATGTTATGAAGAGTTGAATGATATATTACTGAAGTTTAAATTATGGTGCTTTGTCTTTTTTAGTTTTTCTTTTTTTTTTTTTTTTTTTTGTGAGGTGCTAGATCTGAAAATTCCTGTCCAGCTGTCCAGAGAGATTTGTTAGGGATTTAAAAAATTCTTGCTCTTATCGTCCTTTCCCAACAGGTTTGCATGGATGTCTACTCTGAGTAGAGGCATGATATAGGAGGTGGTTAGAGGTTTTTGGGTTGGCAGAATTGGTGTTTGAAGGAGCTTTGGGAGAGATTCATGGGTGGGAGCTTGGGTTGAGTAGATCCGCAGTTTAGCTTGTCATTGATGAGTGTGATGCTAGGTTGAGGGTGAGAGGGTTAGAAGGGTCGAGCAAGAGGATGAGGGAGGTAGGCGTGGCAATCTGTGGTATATACTTGAAAGAGTAGTTTGAAGGAGAGGAGTGTAGAGCAAGAGTATGAGGAATGTAGGAGTGGCATCCTATGTGTGTTTGATGGGAGCAACTTGAGCGCCTTGTGTGACACCCAAATTTCGTGAAATCAAGTGAGTTCGACAATTCTTAATGTTCCTCAAATTTTGCATCCCTCAGAATGTGTTCCAAACAATTTTATAAAATTCTACATATGGAATCGAGCAATTCGATATAAAACACTACATGGTTTGGGAAATATATAAGTTAGAAGTTATATGTTTTATTAGCTTAAATCTTAATTACTTTAATTAATTCTCCCTAATCCTCTCAACACTGTATCCGATTGCCTCTTGCCTTTCTATTTGTGGGTTTCAATTGATTTGGGATCCAAAACCTTCACATTTTCTTACCCTCTCCTGAGATTCCTTTTCCTCTCCCCACTTCTCCCTTTACTTGCTCGGTTTCATGGGCTTGGGGGTAATCCCATGAGAAGCATCGCCCAGGTATTGTAGCAAGGGAACTGAGTGGCCATCTGGGTGCCGCAGCTTATGATATATGGTTCTGGAGCGATTTCTGTAAGCATAAATTCCTCTCATGTCATTTGAGACTTTCATTTTTTTACTCACTATTCCGTTTTGACTTTTGCCTTGTTTTTCATGTAAATATCATTTTCGACAGCCGTTAAAGGTGCTTATTATGTGCAGAAGCGTCTAAGGGCCTTTGCGAGCTTCCACAAGGGCTCTAGCACAAAATCAACATAAGGAGGTATGGTTGGAGGTGATAGAAAGGAAATTAGATGGTTTTGGGCGGACCAGTTATGCTGAGAAGTCCATTTGACATATGTTTTGGAAATTAATGCATGTTTTGGGTTATTGCATGTTATGAACTAAATTTTATGAAATCCTATGTTGTCTACGAGGCCCAAGTTATTTATATGAGGTGGCGAGCTCGAGACGAGCGCGTAGGCACTCATCATAGGCCTGCTCCGCTAAGTTAGGTGAAATGATCTTGTGATAATTTAAGAAACATTATCTTATATAGGCTTTCATATGTTTTTTTTTGACACATACATTTAAACTTCTTGCATATTGTTAATGAATATATGCAATTGAAAGTATAAATGCACATTTACTTTTTCTACGATGCATGTAATGCTATGATCAACCTATGTTATATATGACTTTGCATATTATATGAATTTTCTGTCGGTATTCATTTGTTATGCTTCATGTCTATACCTATTGATACATGTAATGCCTGATAAATGATTGATACAGGAGTGATGATTCAATGTCACAAGGAATGTTAGGGGTTAAACTATACATGAGTGTTTGCTAGTACAAATACACAGAGATATGTTACGAGGGAGCTTAGCCTAAGGGCAATTTTGTCTTTTGTATGCTTAAGAGCAATTTAGTCTTTTATTATTATTATTTTTAAGTATAAATATACTTTTTATGTCTAGGGTTAGTTTTATGCTTGAGATTAGGTTGCGACTCTCACGTCTATGGTTTGGGAGATATTTCCATCATCTCGAATTATAGGAATTGGGAGAGACCGCGTATCTCTCAAATTGTAGGTTTATCTTTGTATTCGTGTGATTTATTTGGATTATTGCAATAAGAATTTATGTTTGCTCTAATCTTTATACAATTTGTGTGGATTTCTACATCGAATCATAAGAAATTAGTATCAGAGCAAAATTTTTAGGGAAGAGTGCTCGAAATCTGAGTGAAACTAGCTTGGAAGGCCGAAGGGATTGCGACGTAAAGAGATATGGTCGATCGATTTGACCTAGCAGGCTTGTGACCTACAGAAGAAGGCAATGTTTTGCGGCTTATTACAAGGCAACGATTCCTTTACAAATAGGGAGGGGATATGACTACGATCGAAGTAGTTTTACCTTTGATACATGGTGGAAGACCAGAACCAGATGAAGAAAGCCAACAAGAACAACACAGATGAAGTGTCATAGGAAACTGCTGCAAGCACGATGATGCCAAAAGTTGAGACAGTGGAATTCCAGAGGGAGGCTACAAGGGATACCAATAATGGGCCTCGATCTGGGGCAACACTACTTATAGGGACATAGATTTGGGAGACGAGAGGCAATGAGATATGTTTTTGGTGTGATGAGAAGTTTATCCCAGAGCGCTGTTGCGAGGCTCGAAATCACAAGTTTTAGTAGTGCAGGAGAAGGATTCAGAGAATGAAGAAATAGAGACAGCTGTGAGGGAGTCAGAGGATCAATCATTTTTTTCATCTCGAGGACAAGATGTTTTTTGGTAGGCAAAATTTTTGTTATGAGGGCTCTTAGCTGAAGGGCAAAATTTTCTTTTGTACACATAAGGAAAATTTAGTCTTTATTATTATTATTATTATTGGTATAAATATGTTTATTATGTATAGGGTTAGTTTTATGCATGTGATTGATTTGTGTGTCTTAGGTGAAGGGTTTGAGAGAGATTTCCTTTCACGAATTTTAGGAAAATGGAGAGACCGCCTACCAATTGTTGTTTATATTTGTTTTCGTGTGAGTTTTTTGGATTATTGTGAAAAGAATTTCCGTTTGCCCTAATTTCTATGAAATCTGTGTGAATAGGTTGAATCGTAACAGGATGTAGTAATCCCGATTCTTGATATTTATACGGGGACGAAAATTTGGGAATCGTTAAGATTAGACAATGACATCGTTAGGGAATTGTGGGTATAGAGGGGCGATCGATGACTGCCATGTTGGGGAAAGTTTAATCTTTATCGATAGTTTATATAACCTTTGGGTCTGGGCGTCAACCCATGATGAAAAGACATGAAACTAGTTGAACCTTATATCTTAAACAAGTGACATTATTATGATATGATTTTTATAAAATGACATTGTTATGATAATATACTATGAACATGCTTTTTATTATGCTTATGATTTGATGCTTACACCCTATATGTTACATTTCAGTCTTGATTTTTATATTACCTATATCTGCTGTCTTTTCATGTTCTCTAGCATGTTATGATTTGTGTGTAGAAATGTATAGTTTTATACGAGCCTGCACGTTTATTTTTCATATATAAATTTAATGTTAGCCCTTATTATTTCTCTTAGCCAGTTATTGCTTATTCTTTGTTGTTGCCTTCCAGGTAGGGGCAACGAGTACCAATGCGAGTGGTCAGGTTTGTGTTTATATAGCTTTTGCATGATAATTCTGGGAGGTTGTACATCGGTTTTAGGTACATATTTTTATTATGTGGGATTTAACTAACTTTATATAGTTTTAATGTTTTAGTTGATATGATTTCCATGTTTTCGAGTATGTATATGAACAATAATGTATCATGTATGTTGCGACGATCTATTTAGACTTTCATCGTCCACTAGGTCTTGATTTTATAAGTCAGGGCGAGTGGTGGCGAGACTCGGTCTAAATAAATTGTCAGCCTTTGTTACGCTATGATTGATTCTACTAGGGGGAGTTAGTTGGGGTGTGACATCTTGCTTGTTAGGTGGGGGATGCATGATTTGTGGCTTGAAACTTGCTTTGAGGGAGAAATGATAATTATGTGTATTTGATTTGGTGAGGAGCTTTGATGAGAAGTGAGGATTTCAGGGGCAATGTGCGGTGGAGAGATGAAATGAGGGCAAGACCATGCGACATTTGAGGGATGAAAAATTGAGTGTGAGACAAGGTAAATAAAATAAAAAGAAAATATGGGTATGAAACAAATTTAGTTTTATCATTATTTTTAATGTAATTTATTTAGTAATGTTAGTGATATATAGTTGTTTTGATTTATTAAATATAATATTTAGGTTTTTTTGGAACTTATTGTGTTCACTATTAAATTATTTAGTAATGTTAGTGATATATAGTTGTTTTAATTTATTAAATATAATATTTTGGTTTTTTGGAACTTATTGTGTTCACTATTAAAAAAATATTATTTAAAAAATATATGAATAAAAAAATTAAATGTAAGTTAAAACAGATAACTACCCACCCCCTCTCAATTTCTAAAAACTGCTTGCTCCTTGATTAGAAAATTAACATCCTGGCTCTATTTATGCAGTCTTCTACACTCTAACAGAAGCCTCTTCTCCTGACAGTAAAGGTCTCCGCTTTGCCTCATAATCGAGCCTATCCTTTTGTCTTCCTATTAGAATCGAAATTGTCGTCTACCTCTTTCCTGCCTGAATCCTTTGCGACACAGTCACGATAAAAGAATACCAGGAAGGCACGATGAAATCAAGGGATACCCTATTGTTTCTCTGTCCGCTGGCTCACTGAAGCCCTCAACTACCTTCATGATTGGTCTTCCTCCTCTCGGCTAGGAACCACGCGACAGAATAAGCCACCGAAGATGACGAGGAGATTGTTGTAGACGAGGCGTTCGAAACTCCCAACTTTTCTTGTTACATGCCGCTCCGACTGTGAACATTCCCCCTGTTCATTGAATCGAACGTTTTAGCTTTTTTCTCCACTTTACCTCCTTTGGTGTTATCATTCCTAGTGAGGAACATCGCCGAAGTGATCCTTGTTTATGAAAACCTTGAAATCTTCTTTGTTTTTTTGAGTCATCAGTTTTAGTGTTTTCGACCTTCGTGTACATTATCAGTGCTCCTCAGGACATCACTAAACACTTTGTTGTACATATATGCATTGTAATTTGCAGAGTTTTTGAAAACTGTAGATTCATTTTCCCCAACCTTGGTTTTCTTCTGTGAATCTCTCGATCTCCTACGTTTGGATCTATCAATTGCTATTCCTGTTAGCGATGCTGGAAAGGAAGAAGTACAAGACAAACCTGTGTTCGTTGTACCATAGAGAGTGCTGCCCTGGTTAGAATTTCTCCTCTGCACATGGAAAAGCTGAGCTCCGATATTTTGGCTTATTATCTTTCAATGGCAGACGAGCATTCTCTAATCTTGATAGAAGGCATTATCTTATCCGAAGATATCCTCCAAAGCAAGGTGGAAGAGCTTATCATACTTCTCGGAGTCACAAGGCTGTTTATCATACTAAACCCTAACCAAGGCCTTCAGACAGAGGCGATAGAACTGCACCAACAGTTGCTCTGCCGTCACTAACTTCTTTACCGGTGTTTTTGTTTTGGTGGTCGCTGCCTTTATTGCTGGCATTTTTTATTTTGGTGTTTTTTTGCTTTTGTTGGCATTGCCAAATTTATTGCTTTTTTGCTTTACTGTTCCTGCCGAAATTCCTATTTGCTGATCCCTTTTGGTTCGAATCCTTCTTCTCTGGCTCAGATCTCACACAAGCTCTTTTTTCACATTTAAAAAAAAGAAAAACTTGAATAGATTATATTTTGTTGAAAAAATGTTTTAAGAATCTAATATTTAATATCTAAATAGAAGATTTAAAGCTTTCACAACGCCAACAGTGTGGTCGGAGGACAGAGATTGTAGACAGAGTGGTTAACAAAGTGCGAATTTTTTAATATTGAAGTTTGAAATGTGAGATAAAGAGTAATATTTCAGGTGCTATGTATGTAAAAGCCTCTTTATTTCATTGTTTTTATCATTGTCAATGCCGTCGGAGTGGAGTTTGAAATGTATTATGCATTGGGGCAATATGGGTATTTTTCAAAAATCTCCATTCGAGGAGAGTATGAGTACCNATGTTTGCTCTAATCTTTATACAATTTGTGTGGATTTCTACATCGAATCATAAGAAATTAGTATCAGAGCAAGATTTTTAGGAAAGAGTGCTCGAAATCTGAGTGAAACTAGCTTGGAAGGCCGAAGGGATTNATGTTTGCTCTAATCTTTATACAATTTGTGTGGATTTCTACATCGAATCATAAGAAATTAGTATCAGAGCAAAATTTTTAGGGAAGAGTGCTCGAAATCTGAGTGAAACTAGCTTGGAAGGCCGAAGGGATTGCGACGTAAAGAGATATGGTCGATCGATTTGACCTAGCAGGCTTGTGACCTACAGAAGAAGGCAATGTTTTGCGGCTTATTACAAGGCAACGATTCCTTTACAAATAGGGAGGGGATATGACTACGATCGAAGTAGTTTTACCTTTGATACATGGTGGAAGACCAGAACCAGATGAAGAAAGCCAACAAGAACAACACAGATGAAGTGTCATAGGAAACTGCTGCAAGCACGATGATGCCAAAAGTTGAGACAGTGGAATTCCAGAGGGAGGCTACAAGGGATACCAATAATGGGCCTCGATCTGGGGCAACACTACTTATAGGGACATAGATTTGGGAGACGAGAGGCAATGANGGCAATGTTTTGCGGCTTATTACAAGGCAACGATTCCTTTACAAATAGGGAGGGGATATGACTACGATCGAAATAGTTTTACCTTTGATACATGGTGGAAGACCAGAACCAGATGAATAAAGCCAACAAGAACAACACAGATGGAGTGTCATAGGAAACTGCTGCAAGCACAATGATGCCAAAAGTTCAGACAGTGGAATTCCAGAGGGAGGCTAGAAGGGATACGAATAATGGGCCTCGATCGGTGGCAACACTACTTATAGGGACATAGATTTGGGAGACGAGAGACAAGGGGATATGTTTTTGGTGTGATGAGAAGTTTATCCCAGAGCGCTGTTGCGAGGCTCGAAATCACAAGTTTTCGTAGTGCAGGAGAAGGATTCAGAGAATGAAGAAATAGAGACAGCTGTGAGGGAGTCAGAGGATCAATCATTTTTTTCATCTCGAGGACAAGATGTTTTTTGGTAGGCAAAATTTTTGTTATGAGGGCTCTTTGCTGAAGGGCAAAATTTTCTTTTGTACACTTAAGGGAAATTTAGTCTTTATTATTATTATTATTGGTATAAATATGTTTATTATGTATAGGCNGGATCAATCATTTTTTTCATCTCGAGGACAAGATGTTTTTTGGTAGGCAAAATTTTTGTTATGAGGGCTCTTAGCTGAAGGGCAAAATTTTCTTTTGTACACATAAGGAAAATTTAGTCTTTATTATTATTATTATTGTTGGTATAAATATGTTTATTATGTATAGGGTTAGTTTTATGCATGTGATTGATTTGTGTGTCTTAGGTGAAGGGTTTGAGAGAGATTTCCTTTCACGAATTTTAGGAAAATGGAGAGACCGCCTACCAATTGTTGTTTATATTTGTTTTCGTGTGAGTTTTTTGGATTATTGTGAAAAGAATTTCCGTTTGCCCTAATTTCTATGAAATCTGTGTGAATAGGTTGAATCGTAACAGGATGTAGTAATCCCGATTCTTGATATTTATACGGGGACGAAAATTNTCGTGTGAGTTTTTTGGATTATTGTGAAAAGAATTTCCGTTTGCCCTAATTTCTATGAAATCTGTGTGAATACGTTGAATTGTAACAGGATGTTGTAATCTTGATTCGTGATATTTATAAGGGGACGAAAATCNATAGAAGGCATTCTCTTATCCGAAGATATCCTCCAAAGCAAGGTGGAAGAGCTTATCATACTTCTCGGAGTCTCAAGGCTGTTTATCATACTAAACCCTAACCAAGGCCTTCAGACAGAGACGATAGAACTGCACCAACAGTTGCTCTGCTGTCACTAACTTCTTTGCCGGTGTTTTTGTTCTGGTGATCGCTGCCTTTATTGCTGACATTTTTATTTTGGTGTTTTTTTGCTTTTGTTGGCATTGCCAAATTTATTGCTTTTTTGCTTTACTGTTCCTGCCGAAATTCCTATTTGGTGATCCCTTTTAGTTCGAATCCTTCTTCTCTGGCTCAGATCTCACACAAGCTCTTTATTTCACATTTTTTAAAAAAAAACTTGGATAGATTATATTTTGTTGAAAAAATGTTTTAAGAATCTAATATTTAATATCTAAATAGAAGATTTAAAGCTTTCACAACGCCAACAGTGTCGTCGGAGGACAGAGATTGTAGACAGAGTGGTTAACAGAGTGCGAATTTTGTAATATTGAAGTTTGAAATGTGAGATAAATAGTAATATTTCGGGTGCTATGTATGTAAAAGCCTCTTTATTTTATTGTTTTTATCGTTGTCAATGCCGTCAGAGCGGACTTTGAAATGTATTATGCATTGGGGCAATATGGGCATTTTTCAAAAATCTCCATTCGAGGAGAGTATGAGTACCCGGCCTTGGGAATTAAGTACCGTTCGAGGAAATCGTGAGCTTGTCTAGAGAACTCTTTTTAAAAATTGAGTTTTTAAAATACCCAGACGTGAGAAATGTGAGTACCCGTCCGAGTGAATTAAGTATCTTTCAGTGAAAGTAAATTACTGTTCGGGGAATGCTGATTTGTGATTTGAGCTTTTCTGCAGGTATATTGAAAGCCCATTGTGTTGTTGGACATTGCGGTTTAAATGTTCTATTTTGGTCCCTGGTCGAAATGTCTCACGACATTGACTAGCGAGTTTTTTAGACAATAGAGAATGACATTCTCCATGTCCCCTAACATGGGTTGACATCGGGAGGTGGCTAGAATTCTCGTTGTTTTAAACTTAAATTATTTCAAATTTTGAACTTATGAAATAAAATTAAATGTGACTCATATGAATTATAAAATGATTTGAAAATTCGAGCTTTTGATATTTAGGTTCTTAGGGTTTAGAATATCGGACATCTAGGCTTTTAAGATTTTAAAATTTTTAGAGTTTCAGGCTTTTAAAATATACTCCTAGGGATTAAAATATTAAAATTTGGATTTTAAAATTTAAGTTTGTAAAACTTGAAAATTATTTAAAATTGAGCCCTTTAGACTTCGGTTCCTAAGGTTTGAAAATCAATTTAAAATTGGGTTTTTAGACTTAGGCTCGTAGGTACAAAAGATAACTCAAATTTGAGGCTTTTTGAAACTTTAAAATCCCGCCATCGGATTCGCATTATATTTACAAGCGAACATAAGACAATATTTTAAAAGCTTGAAGTGAATCTTTGCATGCTTCAATACATTCATTCAAATGAAGCAAAATTATATAAATTCAAGTCTTACATGTGTCTTTTAAAGCAATTATTGATTTAATTCATGCTTTAAAATGTTGCAAATTTCCTGGAAACATGCAAAGTTTCTAAAATAGCTAAATGGATGAAATTAAACAATATCGACATGTGCGCCAACCAATGTATTGAATGTTGAAATTTTGGGTTTGAGAATGCTGCGTGGGTTAGCCGAGCCAACTTGTGTATAAGATATGGTTTTATGTGCTGCCCAACTAGTCCAATCCTCTTCGCGAGGACNGGAATTAAGTACCGTTCGAGGAAATCGTGAACTTGTCTAGAGAACTCTTTTTAAAAATTGAGTTTTTAAAATACCCAGACGTGAGAAATGTGAGTACCCGTCCGAGTGAATTAAGTATCTTTCAGTGAAAGTAAATTACTGTTCGGGGAATGCTGATTTGTGATTTGAGCTTTTCTGCAGGTATATTGAAAGCCCATTGCATTGTTGGACATTGCGGTTTAAATGTTCTATTTTGGTCCCTGGTCGAAATGTCTCACGACATTGACTAACGAGTTTTTTAGACAATAGAGAATGACATTCTCCATGTCCCCTAACATGGGTTTACATCGGGAGGTGGCTAGAATTCTCGTTGTTTTAAACTTAAATTATTTCAAATTTTGAAGTTATGAAATAAAATTAAATGCGACTCATATGAATTATAAAATGATTTGAAAATTCGATCTTTTGATATTTAGGTTCTTAGGGTTTAGAATATCGGACATCTAGGCTCTTATGATTTTAAAAATTCTAGAGTTTCAGGCTTTTAAAATATACTCCTAGGGATTAAAGTATTAAAATTTGGATTTTAAAATTTAAGTTTGTAAAATTTGAAAATTATTTAAAATTGAGCCCTTTAGACTTCGGTTCTTAAGGTTTGAAAATCAATTTAAAATTTGGTTTTCGGACTTAGGCTCGTAGGTACAAAAGATAATTCAAATTTGAGGCTTTTTGAAACTTTAAAATCCCGCCATCGGATTCGCATTATATTTACAAGCGAACAGAAGACAATATTTTAAAAGCTTGAAGTGAACCTTTGCATGCTTCAATACATTCATTCAAATGAAGCAAACTTATATAAATTCAAGTCTTACATGTGTCTTTTAAAGCAATTATTGATTTAATTCATGCTTTAAAATGTTGCAAATTTCCTGGAAACATGCAAAGTTTCTAAAATAGCTAAATGGATGAAATTAAACAATATCGACATGTGCGCCAACCAATGTATTGAATGTTGAAATTTTGGGTTTGAGAATGCTGCGTGGGTTAGCTGAGCCAACTTGTGTATAAGATATGGTTTTATGTGTTGCCCAACTAGGGAAATCCTCTTCACAAGGATTGAAGTTCTCTAGTTTAGTAATTTTGTAGTAAACGTTCAAATTGTAAAGATAAGGATTTACAAGTTTAAATCACCTAGTCCGGTTGTCCTCTTTGAAAGGACACGAGACGACAGCACTTACACTCTAAAAAGGTTAGACCAGAGGAATTAAATTTTACTTCAAAAATAAAAGTTTGAAATGCTTAACTCTCTGATTTTGACCGTGTTAATTGACGATTTCTACTGGAGTGGTCAATTTTTTAAATCAAAATTTTTGAAGTAATTAAATAAAAAACTCAATCTAATTAAATCACTTAAGACTTAAAACAAACTCAATTCACTCTCTACAATAATTTATCATTGCTAACAAATTTCTGATTAACTTCTGGTCACAATGAGCTACCGTCATATTAAATGTATCTTTATATTCACAATCAACACAATTGCATGCCATTAATGTCGTGACTCGAGTCCTCTGTCCGCGTGATTTCGCAACCAAATGACACTACAAACTGGCGGTTATGAACAAGGTCTTCTGATCGGGTGGTTGATACTATTATATTAACAATCATGACTGCGGGTCTCTTATAGGACACGACCCATAGTTCCTAACACGAATACTTATGTCAGCTTAGGTCGAATACCTCCTCTAACTTAATAATTCAGGGACCACGAAGACCCGGGGCGACAGAAACATGAGATCTTGATCAGGTTTCATCNATGTCGTGACTCGAGTCCTCTGTCCGCGTGATTTCGCAACCAAATGACACTACAAACTGGCGGTTATGAACATGGTCTTCTGATAAGGTGGTTGATCCTATTATATTAACAATCATGACTGCGGGTCTCTTATAGGACACGACCCATAGTTCCTAACACGAATTCTTCTGTCAGCTTAGGTCGACTACTTCCTCTAACTTAATAATTCAGGGACCACGAAGATCCGGGGCGACAGAAACATGAGATCTTAATCAGGTTTCATATCAATTTCCCCCACCATCTATTTCAAGCTTCAAGTGATAAACTTTCCAACTTTTATCCTAGGTTTGCGGTTATTATATGATGAATATTCAATTTTTAATAATTAGTTTTCTCCATAAGTGCTCTCCCGTTAATGGGAGGGGTAACTAATTGTAGAGGCTTGCCCCTTTGGGAAACTCANGGTTTCATCTCAATTTCCCCCACCATCTATTTCAAGCTTCAAGTGATAAACTTTCCAACTTTTATCCTAGGTCTGCGGTTATTATATGATGAATATTCAATTTTTTAATAATTAGTTTTATCCAAAAGTGCTCTCCCGTTAATGGGAGGGGTAACTAATTGTAGAGGTTTTCCCCTTTGGGAAACTCGAACCCTAGTGTAATAGTTTTTCTAAATGGGGGGAGGGGAATTGAACAATCGAGGATGAGGAAGGGAAGGGTTGGGTAAATAAACAGAAGGGAGAGGAAGCGATGGGGTTGGAAGCCTAATAGACAAGTTCACCTTATAAATTGACGTGAGAGGTGGGAGCTCTAATACATACGATGAGAGAGTAAAGGAAAGGATGGTGAGATGTTGCGTGACTTCTTATCCGAGGAAATGGCGTAGTAGGGCTTTTGTTCGAGGGAAGAAGAAGATCGGAACATTGCTTTATTGTCGAGCTCTGACGTCGACCGAGATGGAGCCAAAGCGAGAAATTTCGAGGGACGATGAGGGGCTCGTGGCTTTCGGTATGAAGGGAAGAAGGCGAGCTTCAAGCAGTTCGGTCGAAGGATGAGCTCTCGTTCGGATCTTTCGCTTGCAAAGGGAGGAAGATGTACTTCAGTGGGGCTTAAGACTCGACCGAAAGAAAATTTAAGGGTGAGTTTAAAATTTTAATATTTAATACGAATTCTATAAATATATAATATATACATATATAAATGTATGTGTGTATCTAATCTATTAAGTAGAAATGAAGATACATATACAATGTGTGGGAGAGCCTAAGAATGACACCCCGCCCACACAAAAACTACAAATGGTTCCAAAACTAGAAAAAAATAGAAACAAACATTAGATACTTAAATAAAAAGCCTAACAATGCCGAAATACATGGTATCGGGTGACTAGAGAGCGACAATTTGGTCTTGCCTCTGCCTCTAGTTCTAGGGAAGGAGCAAGCTAGTAAGCTGGTAAAATAATTGCCATTGCCATTGCCAGTAGTAACCAAGATATCATCCAATATGTTCTCGAGCTGAAGTCGGCCTCCATTCCTCTTCTTCCTCCTTGAATAGACCTTCCGTTCCTCTTCCGAAGAATCAGTCTAATATGGTGGTAGAGTTGAAGCAGAAGGAATACTAACCTTAGTACCCACAATAGGTCCTAGGATATGTGAAGTATGAGTTGCTTCTACACCGGATACTTCCTGAAGAAGTGGAGCTACGAGGCTCTCCTCCTGATTATTAGTTTGAACACTATCACTTGTAGGTAATAGTCCATCAATATTGTTTTCTATGGGGTTTGAAGGTGCCAACATCACATCACTCGCAGTAACAGTAACAACAATGTCATGGGGGTTCCTCAGGGGCAACAAACACCTCATGTTTGGTAGTATCCTCCTCAGGTGGAACTAAAATGTCCTGAGCAGTGGAGTTAGACCCATCCTTATTCACTTGGAACTTAGATTTCAAATTTGGATGAAACTTGTGATGTTTATCAAGGACACGACCAAACATCTTGCAGTGGGTACAATATCAGAGTCTGTGCTCCATGACAATTTGTTGCCAATAAACATTATGAATTGTGCCCTGTCAGAATTCATTAATATCAGGTAAAGTAGCATTTCTTTACACAAGTATTCTGCCCATCGAGGGTCTGGTTTGGTTGAAAGTATGCAAATCTAGCTTTAAAGGGTCCCCAATGATGACCCCAATAAAGTAGAGAACCTGATTGTGAAAAAAATGCAGCTTGAGACTGTAAACTAAACCATACCGGTATAGTAGAAGTTTCATGATTTGGGTCAAAATCAGAAGACCATCTGAGTAATTTCATTGATTTGCTTGCGATATTAAGATATTTATTGGAGAAAATTCTGGTGTAGTCTTCAGCCACTGTTAGTTGGATCAACACATATCGCCCATCTATGAGTCCAATTTTCATTTGCCTACTAGCTTAAGATCATCAACACTTTTTGATAACATCCATAAGAGAGCGTCCCCACTGAAACTTTCCAATAAAAACAAACTTGAATTTTTTCGTTAGGGTAGAAATTTCTGATTCAGAGAAAAAGATTACTGTTTTTCATCGTTTCTTACTTCCCTTCTTAAAAAAAGGACAATCATCTCTACCATCACAACATTTCTTATAGCTTGAGGGAAATGCCATTGCGGACTCCACCTGAGGGTTACCCACTACATGGGCAAATGATACTTTTTCCGGCTCAATAAAGNTCGTTAGGGTAGAAATTTCTGATTCAGAGAAAAAGATTACTGTTTTTCATCGTTTCTTACTTCCCTTCTTAACAAAAGGACAATCATCTCTACCATCACAACATTTCTTATAGCTTAAGGGAAATGCCATTGCAGACTCCACCTGAGGGTTACCCACTACGTGGGCAAATGATACTTTTTCTGGCTCAATAAAGAAGGAAGCGCCATCAGAGCAAGTAGAGCTGTCGGCGTTAAGCTACGACGAGGTTGCTGACAGAAAGAGTCGGCAAAGAGAGGAGCTGTCGGGCACAGTGCAGTCATAGCAGAAGAAAGTTGCGTCGAAAACCTAACTATCGAGTGAGAGACTGCACACAGTTGCAGCAGAAGAAAGCAGCGTCAGACATAGCAATCGGGTGCAGTCGCAGCAATTGCGACGAGAGACGACAACGTCGAGGTCGGGACGCAGAAAGCGCCAGAGCCGACGCCAGACGACAGAGCGAGAGTTTACGATGCAAGGTTCTCTCCTTCGAGCGGTAGAATCAATTGCANCGAGGTTGCTGACAGAAAGAGTCGGCAAAGAGAGGAGCTGTCGGGCACAGTGCAGCCGTAGCAGAAGAAAGTTGCGTCGAAAACCTAACTATCGAGTGAGAGACTGCACACAGTCGTAGCAGAAGAAAGCAGCGTCAGACATAGCAGTCGGGTGCAGTCGCAGCAATTTTGACGAGAGACGACAGCGTCGAGGTCGGGACGTAGAAAGCGCCATAGCTGACGCCTGCGCCGACGCCAGCCGACAGAGCGAGAGTTTACGATGCAAGGTTCTCTCCTTCGAGCGGTAGAATCAATTGCGAGCGAAATCACCATCGGAAGCCTCAGCAGAACTCTGGACCGAAGTCGCCATCTCATGGCAATTTGATGCTAAGTGCACTCTTCTTAAACCTGAAATTTNAGGATGAGGAAGGGAAGGGTTGGGTAAATAAACAGAAGGGAGAGGAAGCGATGGGGTTGGAAGCCTAATAGATAAGTTCACCTTATAAATTGACGTGAGAGGTGGGAGCTCTAGTACATACGATGAGAGAGTAAAGGAAAGGATGGTGAGATGTTAGACCCATCCTTATTCACTTGGAATTTAGATTTCAAATTTGGATGAAACTTGTGATATTTATGAAGGACACCACCAAACATCTTACAGTGGGTACAATATCAGAGTCTGTGCTCCATGACAATTTGTTGCCAA
Organism: Phalaenopsis hybrid cultivar; assembly: GCA_002079205.1. NCBI lineage: Eukaryota > Viridiplantae > Streptophyta > Magnoliopsida > Asparagales > Orchidaceae > Phalaenopsis > Phalaenopsis hybrid cultivar. The sequence goes on along the minus strand of JXCR01070961.1, from coordinate 405,690 downwards.
TAAACATTATGAATTGTGCCCTGTCAGAATTCATTAATATCAGGTAAAGTAGCATTTCTTTACACAAGTATTCTGGCCATCGAGGGTCTGATTAGGTTGAAAGTATGCAGATATAGCTTTAAAGGGTCCCCAATGATGACCCCAATAGAGTAGAGAACCTGATTGTGAAAAAAATGCAGCTTGAGACTGTAAACTAAACCATACCAGTATAGTAGAAGTTTCATGATTTGAGTCAAAATCAGAAGACCATCTGAGTAACTTCATTGATTTGCTTGCGATATTAAGATATTTATTGGAGAAAATTCTGGTGTAGTCTTCAGCCACTGTTAGTTGGATCAACACATATCTCCCATGTATGAGTCCCACTTTCCATTTGCCTACTAGCTTAAGATCATCAACACTTTTTGATAACATCCATAGGAGAGTNCACAATAACAACACAATCAATGAAAATAACTAAAACATTACATCAACAGTAAATAGCACCTGGAAACGAGAGAAACAAATGGTTTGGAAGCAAGTGGTGGATAAGTTTAAACTTCAAATTATGCATAGTGATCTGAAATTTCACTGCAGCAGCTTAAAAGTTAAAAATACAAAGAAACACAATTTAGTTTGATTGACTACAAACAACAATGTTCCATTTCAGGGAAGAGAAGTTCCAATCATACTAATCTTGTTTCGGATAGACTGCGGATGGACATTTTCCTAAAGTGTTCCAGAGTATGTAGTCCCCTGAGGTTGTCTGGGAGATTCAAAAAAATGTTTTGCATCAGCACCATAGACTAATAATCATAATAAGAAAAACATTTTTTTAACATTTATAAATGCCATCTCTATAATAAAAATGATATGATCCTCAAAATTCATAGCACACAAAATCATTATTTAAGATCAAAATTTAAAACATTTGTAACAAAAAAAAAAGCTCCTAAATCAAGGACGGAGATATTTACGCACATTACATCACACTTTTTTTTTATTTATAAAACTAACAGTCACCTATTGGCCTTGCATTGTTTTATAATTTACTCCGTGTTGAATGCTTTCCTATTTTGACTGATAATAATACAGATGCTTTTGCTTAAAAAATGAACGAAAGAGTGGTGGTGTGGGTTTTATAGAGGCGAATAGAAAGCTCCAAAAGAGAAGAAATAAGTAGAAATATTTGGGTATCAGTGTAACTAGGAGAGGGTTAATGTGAAAGAAGAAAAAAAAGGAGGAGAAGAAAACTAATTTCAGGCCATGTATGTTGAATATTGGGACTAATACCAACATTCTCCAATAAATCAAACTTATAAACATTAACATTATTTTGCCCTGAACAATGTAGTGTCTCGTCTTCCTTGCACTAACTTCTTTAGCAAACTTAAATGGAATCTCCCTAGATGCAAATGTACCACAATGTATCATAAATATATCCCCTTGAGAAAGCTAAGCATAACGCCAATGCGAATGAATTAGAAACCTGAATTCATTACAACTCCTAGTCAACTTTCTACTAAAGTTGGTAAAGTTGTGCAATGATGCTATAATCACTAGTCCTATACGGATGGGTAACACGAAAATCAGATCCTAAAAATTCACTCAAACTTCTATCAATCACGTCAGTTGATTCATCCGTATACTAGTGGTCTATTATGTCATAATCCCAGCAAAGAAATCCTGTAATGCCAACGTAAGAGACATCACAAGCAACCTCACATCTCACTGAAGTTGGGCAACCTTAAAAAGTTTGGGTTACAAAAGTTGTCCATTTGAACACCCATATTCAAAGGAGTCAATAATGGGAGCCATAATGGACTTGAATTCGTAAATAAACCTTCTATAAGCAGCTAAACAGTAGAAACTTCAAACATAATGAATAGTGAAAGCTGTGGACCACTCTTACATAGCTTCAACCTATCAAGGATCTGCCACTAAGACAGCTGAAGAAGTCATAAATGTCCACTTCAAATTGTTAAATAACTCCACCTACTACAAGGCCTCAAACGCTAGCATAAGTGNACCTTCTATAAGCAGCTAAACAGTAGAAACTTCAAACATAATGAATAGTGAAAGCTGTGGACCACTCTTACAGCTTCAACCTATTAAGGATCTGCCACTAAGACAGCTGAAGAAGTCATAAATGCCCACTTCAAATTGTTAAATAACTCCACCTACTACAAGGCCTCAAACGCCTAGCACAAGTGTGCCAAATGATTTTCATCAAATTTAATATAAACAAGAATAGACCAACAAAAAATACCAATAAAAAGAGGCAAAAAAAAAAAAAACACTATGAAATAATGTGTATATAATAAAATAAAATGAATTAAGATCGATTGAATTCCCAATGGCCAACAATGACAGCTGCCATAAACTCTGAGCTACATCCACACAGTGCTTTTCCTTTATTTTATTTTTTTTTNATGACAGCTGCCATAAACTCTGAGCTACATCCACACAGTGCTTTTCCTTTATTATTATTTTTTTTAAGCAGTTAGGTATATCTTTTATGCACAGTTCAATGGTCTCATTATCACATAAAATTTAGCTTTGATCAAATCAGGTATAAGCATTTCATTGTTACCTATCTAAAATAAATACCCAGACATAAACGTGAAAAATACCTGCATAGATAGATCAACTGGTGCTTTAACAGTTGGATAAATTCTTACCTGCCAATGGAAGATATTGATTAAATCAGATGAAGTTTGTAATTGAAA
>JXCR01070961.1:382484-397537 GCA_002079205.1 Phalaenopsis hybrid cultivar | reverse complement strand
ATTTGAACATAAGTGACACCAAGAGCAGCATCTATAATCAACTTCAAAGATCCAATCAACTCATTTTAAAATGACGGATAATCAATTAGTGAGGGCATGGTGTGGACACTCCCAAAGTATTTCTTTGAACCTCGCCCGTGATTAAAAAAAATTCTCCTCTAATTGGGTGAATGAAATTATGTCTGTCCTAAGTTTGATAGGATTGAAGGGATAAAGTATTGGATCAGGAATTTTTAGATTAGGTTGCTCCAAGTAGGAATCGATCATGGTGCTAAAGAGTACAACTACCTCTTGATTTCATCCCCAAGTGATAAAGAGAATAACTTTAATCTAACAGTGTCATCGAAGATACTACTTAAAAAACTAGCCAAACGAAGGCACGGATTTTTTGTGAGTGAGCACTAAAATTGGTTGGTTTGACTTATTAGGATAAACTCAGACCTAAACTCAAATGTAGACATGTTTAAGACTCATGTGAATTTTAATTAGCGATGGGATATCATAAACTCTAAGGGGCTTCATGTGTTGTCATAAGGATCCACCATTTCTAAATGTGTCTCTCATATCCTAAGTTATCTAAAAGTTTGTTAGATTTCCGGATCAAGTGGAAATAATTCACTTAATCTACTCCAGTGAATGCAATGACGAGTGTGCAAAGGGTGGTCCTACCCTAACACAAGAAATGCAACATAAAGCAAAAAAACAAGAAAGAAACACAGGCAACACACATTAAACATTAAATATGCAAGTTTTTTTTTTACTTTTAGGTTTTTTGGCATCTGCAACAAGAATGACAATTCACACATAAGGAATATAAAAGATTCAAACCTAAACATTAAGTTATTCAACTAAAATTCTTCTAAAGTCAACAAATTTTTAACTCTTTTCCCCCACAATGAAAAAAAAAGATACCCAAAATTATTGCAAGACAAGTCGGTCAATCACGCAAGTATAAGTGTGGATCAAGTAATATACTGATTATAAGTTTGAGTATCCCACGAGGAAAGTTGTTAAAATATTTCTAACAAGTGAAGTTTTATTTTACTAAGCCTCTGAATCTAGATTGAAGATGTAGTTGCACATGTAAAAGTTTTACAATCCTAATGTCGAAAGAAAAAAAAAATAAACTAGTTTTGTGAAGTCTTTTAGATATAGAAGGTTCGCACTCCTGTCATATCGGTCTAATCGTTTCTCAATATTTTCCTATAAAACCCACGTTGTTGGCAACCACGGACATGCACTTCTTAGTCTATGTCTAAGTTTTAAGAAGAGTTGAAATCATATCGCAGTTAAATGGTCTTGATCATGCAGTGTTTCCCAGGAATCCTCTAGTCCACTATATAGGTTGTAATCTCCTAATGACAATATGTCTATTCCATTGTACTATTGGTGTTAACTTATTCTTCCAGGCGAAAGCTAGAAGTCCTAGATCCCAGAATATTTTAAGATTCTATTGCTCCAATTAGAAATAAACCAAAATCGGAAAATTAACATATCAACATATAAAATTAATGCACAAAAAAGAAATCTAGAGAACAAAATTCATAGGAGAAAACACCAAAAATTCATATTTTATATGAAAACAAGATTAACTACAATGCATGAGATAAGAATGCACAAAAACATTTATTATTGGTGTAAAAAGGAATCAATGCAAGAGGTACAAAAAACTCATACTCGAACCAATCGGTCCTTGCAATAAGTTTTGATCCTCTCCGTTCAATACAAGCTATTTGAAGATCTCATTTCATACAATTGCACTTAATCTCTTATCACAAACTCTCAAAAACTCACAAAGAAATCAATCTTAGGAATCTTCCCNTAGGTTGTAATCTCCTAATGACAATATGTCTATTCCATTGTACTATTGGTGTTAACTTATTCTTCCAGGGCGAAAGCTAGAAGTCCTAGATCACAGAATATTTTAAGATCTTGCTCCAATTAGAAATAAACCAAAATCGGAAAGTTAACATATCAACATATAAAATTAATGCACCAAAAAGAAATCTAGAGAACAAAATTCGTAGGAGAAAACACCAAAAATTCATATCTTATATGAAAACAAGATTAACTACAATGCATGAGATAAGAATGCACAAAAACATTTATTATTGGTGTAAAAAGGAATCAATGCAAGAGGTACAGAAAACTCATACTCGAGCCAATCGGTCCTTGCAATAAGTTTTGATCCTCTCCGTTCAATACAAGCTATTTGAAGATCTCCTTTCATACAATTGCACTTAATCTCTTATCACAAACTCTCAAAAACTCACAAAGAAATCAATCTTAGGAATCTTCCCCAAAGAGAACCATTGGAGAAAATCCTAGGATTGACAAAACCCCATTAAACCTCAAGAGAAGCAGCCTCCAATAGTCCAAAAGTCCTCCTATGATGACAAAACAATATTATAGCACTCCAAATTAAGTATTAAAACCTTTTGAATTCGTCAATTTGCATAATCGAGGCAACATTCGCAGTAGACTGGCGCGGGAGCGTTGTTAGGCGGTGCGGGAGCACTGCTTCTTCTATGTAGCAGCGCGGGCACATGGCATGGAGGTNGATGACAAAACAATATTATATACTTAGATGCTCAATTAGCACTCCAAATTAGGTATTAAAACCTTTTGAATTCGTCAATTTGCATAATCGAGGCAACATTCGCAGCAGACTGGCGCGGGAGCGTTGTTAGGCGGCGCGGGAGCACTGCTTCTTCTATGTAGCAGCGCGGGCACATGGCATGGAGGCGCAAGAGAGAGGCATGGGGGGCGCAGGCGTGCTTGCTTTGGGAATGGGTATGCCACCTTCTCTGGAATGGGGTGAGGTGCGAATGAGCAGTTTTGGGCGTGGGTGCGGAGACTAAACTTTCTTTTTTTCCTAATTTGGTTCCCCAATTTGCCTCTTTTGCTCTCCCAAATGGCTTAATCCCTTGTAAACTGCAAAACACGATAAAAAAACTTCTACAAGTGTCATGTTATCATAAATATGCAATAAATGTGAATTTATAGAAAAGAAAATCTCACATATTTCATCCATGGATGAATGTTAGCTAGGAGATTTATCCTCGCTTACCTCTCTCCCGTAACCTTTCTTTCGGCTCTGCCCTCATCCTATTGGCTGCCTTCACTAGAAAACAACCCCTTTATTGTTTTTCCCACAACTCGCAGTCCCCTGTCGCCTTCGCTCCCCTCCCCTTACTTTCCCAGCCACCCCGGCCTGTTGTCGGCCTTCCCAAACTTGCTCATTGCCGCTTAGCATGTTGTCCAACCGTCNTCATCCATGGATGAATGTTAGCTAGGAGATTTATCCTCGCTTACCTCTCTCCCGTAACCTTTCTTTCGGCTCCGCCCTCATCCTATTGGCTGCCTTCACTAGAAAACAACCCCTTTATTGTTTTTTCCTACAACTCGCAGTCCCCTGCCGCCTTCGCTCCCCTCCCCTTACTTTCCCAGCCACCCCAGCCTGTTGTCGGCCTTCCCAAACTTGCTCATTGCCGCTTAGCATGTTGTCCAACCGTTGTACAAACCTACACCCCTTGTCCCCTGCTGCCGTGACCCTGTAACCTCCCTTCCGATTTCCCCACTGCTGTCTAGAGCAGGTCAGCCTTCCCCTAGCTACCTCTCAACCCCCCAACCACCTATACCTCACAATTTCCATCTCCTCGAACCGCAGCCCACCACCTCCAAACCTTGTCCTAGCGGGATATTTGTGTTCGTGTCCTTATTTTCTTTATCAAGGGTCTTTGATTATAACCCTATTTATTTTTAACTAATAATATTTGTTTTCCCTACGTGATTTGGGTTAACTCCGATATCATATATGCCCCTCTTGTATAGAGAATTTGAAAATTGGCTACTTTTTTATCTGTACTAGAAATACTAACATCAGATTCATAAGATTCTACTAACATCAGAGTCATAAAATATAAATTATGAATCCAGATCACCAAGATGTCAAAAAATAAAATGATCATAAGGAGATAATACATCTACTAGATTTGGATCAATAATCTTGTATGTAAATGTAATGTCAACCACATTCATTAGGCTGGGGGCATATGAAAGGCTCTAATTTAATGACAGGTTCTAAAATTGATACAAAATTTTGTGTTACAAACCAGATCAAAAGTAGTTAGAACAACAACCAAGACGTTAGCGACTAATAGAATAGAGAGCTTATCAATAATAGCAGCCACTGAAGNCAAAATTTTGTGTTACAAACCAGATCAAAAGTAGTTAGAACAACAACCAAGACGTTAGCGACTAATAGAATAAAGAGCTTATCAATAATAGCAGCCACTGAAGCGATTTTTAAAAAATGAGAACAAGAGAAAACAAAGTAGATTAGTTGAAGTAGTAAATTTAAAGCCAAGGAAAAGCAATACAAACTAGATTGATAGGTGGTTCCTCAAAACAATCAACGCGCGGAAATCACTTAGGCATGTGCATCAANCAAGTGTCATGTTATCATAAATATGCAATAAATGTGAATTTATAGAAAAGAAAATCTCACATATTTCATCCACATCAAANGTTAAAGCAATTTTACGTAAAGCTTCTACAATATTTTGGGCATATTTGAATTTAATAATAACTTAATAATAAATAAGTCTTAAACCTAGGGATTTTTTTATTTAATTTTAACGTTAATTAATTTGAAAAAAGATTAATTTATTATAACGAAGGTTCATACCTGAAATTTTCCTACCTTTTTCTAGCTTAGCTTACTTTCCAAATTTCCTACATAAATTTTAACAAAATTAAGTCTTTTTCAATTATCTATAATTGATAACTTAATATATATTTATTGCCAATTCCTTGAAATTTTTGCCTTGCCCTAAGTTATTCGAGCAGAATAGGTAGGGGTCGATTGAGCTTTTCGCGCACGTAAGAAGGCTTTTGTGCCCCGTCCCTTCTCCTAGTGCTCTCGATCAAGTGCTCCTATTAACCACATGATTCTTTCCTCCCTATATTGATTGGTTAGGGCACATGAATCAGTGTCAAGCATATCACTCATGTAAACTTGCATTGATGGGGGAAAATTGCTCGATTCCCCGTCTCCTTAGCTTGTTGCTCGTGACAGTCAACAATGCCACTCGAGCCTCCTTTGCACGATGACATTACAAAATTTTCCCTTTCTCTACTAGCGGTCTTCGCCCTTCCTCCATACTCGACTCGGTTGTTCAATGTGAGCTGCTCTTGCCTTTTCTTTTTCCTATTATCTTTATTCTATCTTTCATTCATTTTCTTTTTTTTTTCCCTCAAGCTTCCTTTTTCTTCTTCTTCTTCCAGGGTCGCTCGCTTTGATTTCTTGCCTCTACTTTGCATACTCCCTCTCTATCATTGTCTCTCACTTGTTATTTATTTTGCATGTGAAATGAAAAGAACGAGAGAATAATCTCTCATAATCCTTCCCATGAGCGGCGAGAGCTAGAGTGAGCGACACCTGCCTCTCAAGTGTCTTAAACAAGCATTCACATTTTTTTATTAATTAAGTTAATTAAATTTTTTAACGGTTAAGTTTTTTTATTGAAATGTATTCTCCTTATTAAAATTTCATTTTCAGAATTTAAATTACAATAAAATTATTCATATCTTAATTGAAAAAGTGAGGATTTCTTTCTTTTATTTCAAATTCCTTCTCCCAAGTAGCATCCTTTTTAGTTCCATGTTTCTATGATACAGTAGCAAAAAAAACCTCGCTACTCCTAAGCTGCATTTTGTTACAATCTATTATTCTTTTTGACTTATCTGCAAATGTCAATTGAATTTTTGCTTCTCATTGATTTAGTGCATATACATTAAGTTGTACACCCTGACAGATCTGAGTCGAGGCTGAAATTGATCATGATGACTCAACTGGCCTTTATTTGCCGAAAGTCCTCTGAGAAGGTGATGCACTAATTTTGGTATCAACATGGGGTCTCTGGCCCACAGTAGGACGTGATCTAGCCATGTGTCTTGGTTAATGACACCAAAAATAGGTGTTGGTGCCCGATAAGCACTCTCCTTTATGCTCCCTTCCACGCTTGACATAGGTGGTCATACTATTGCTACTGCTAGTGCCACTGCAAATACCCCTGATGCTGTGTCGAGGCTTCTTCAAATTTGGCTACCCAAATTGGATAGACTGGGTGGCTTGTCTCGATCTGGACTTATCATCTCCCATTCTTTTATGAAAATCCGTACCCTCTGCTTAGCCAGCAAGTTAATTTCTATCCTCCCCGCCCTCTACACTAAGATTGAATAATCCTTAATGCCAAGAGGAATTTTCTATCCTTAAATGCTATGTGATTGTATCCTTCAATCCAGAAAGAAAACAATGACAGTTTTCTTCGGTATTGGGAATTAACTGAGGTGCATAGTGAGAAAGAATCTTAATTTCACCTTCGTAGTACATGATGGAACGGTCGCCTTGCCTCATCCTGAAAAAATGATCGTGCATCTGCCTCCAGGACGAGAGAGGTACAAACCAGTCACTGAAAGTCCTTATAAAATCCTCCCATAGAATCTGTTTGCTGGGTTGCCCTTTAAACTTCTTCTGAAGTTGTCCACCTGCCACCACCTCTCTGCTTCCCTCTCAAAACCAATAGTTTCTCATGTAACCCTTCTCTTCCGAGGGCAGGATAAACGGTCATTGATTTTCTTGATTCTCTCAGCCGTTCTCTTCCTCATTTGGTCCTGCTTCTGAAAATAATGGCGGACTCGTGTCTTAGAACTACTTCACATATCTATACATCTGCATTATTCCACTAGCATTGGCATGAGTTTGAGAACTCTGAATCAGTCGTGTAACCCTTCTCTTCCGAGGGCAGGATAAACGATCATTGATTTTCTTGATTCTCTCAACCGTTCTCTTCCTCATCTGGTTTTGCTTCTGAAAATAATGGCGGTCTCGTGTCTTAGAACTACTTCACATATCTATCCATTTGCATTATTCCACTAGCATTGGCCTGAGTTTGAGAACTCTTAATCAGTCGTGTCATTGTGGCCATCATCTAAGTAAATGCCTTTATAGGGACGGTAACACTACTAGATAGAGGATCAGTAATGCTAGAGTCACCAGATTCTGCTGATCTGTAACTCTTGTCTATTATTCCCATTAGTATCCTCTGAATCAATACAAATTGCCTAGTGATATCAAAATAATTAATGGTCATTAATTATTTTCTTAATTGCCCTTTTACGATCACTTTCTTATTGCCCTTGACTGGGCTCTAATACAACTTTGGTTTCGACCAGGCCGGTGAGCTTGGAATTATGCAGGCTGGAACTGTCAGTTGAACAGAGAAAACTATCTAACAGTTGTTTGTCATAATTAAAAAGAAATTCAAAACACCAAAGAGCCATTTTCTTTTATGAAAGTTATAACAGTTTTTCATATTTAAACATTTACATCTAACAAAAAATAAAAATGAACTATAATACCCTAGCATCTCACACTCCTCAGCGCTGTGCGCATATTTCCTAGGTACTTCTAGTCTAAAACTGGTTTTCCTATAAACCATTAGCAACTAAAGTTTGAGTTAAATTTACTCAGGTGACAAATATTTATAAATTATAATAATTTCATTTTAAAATATTTTATTAAATTACTATAAATGGTAAAAAGGCTGTGCAGTAAAAGGAAACAATTTCATTTATTTTCATTTATTTATGATTCACTTTTTATTTTTGCGAGTTATTGTCTAAACTTTTACTTAATCTTTATCAACCCACCATAAAGATAAACAACTATTTTCATTTCGTACACGTTTACATTGCATGCTCATATCAGAAACATCTAGAGGCGACTCCCGTATGCATGCATATATTTTATTTTATTTTATTTTTTTTCTTCCATTTAACAAAGNAAAAGGAAACAATTTCATTTATTTTCATTTATTTATGATTCACTTTTTATTTTTGCGAGTTATTGTCTAAACGTTTACTTAAAAAGATATACGTTTAATCTTTATCAACCCACCATAAAGATAAACAACTATTTTCATTTTCGTACATGTTTACATTGCATGCTCATATCAGAAACATCTAGGGGCGACTCCCGTATGCATGCATATGTTTTATTTTATTTTTTTTCCTCCATTTAACAAAGGAAAACATTATTTTTTGCATATTATAGGATATGTGGAAAATAATAAAAACATGTGTAATTAACGTAACTATTATAAAATGAAAACATACTACCTGTGTTGTCTGTAGTATGCTGTCATTTTTCCTCAGTATAATTTTTTGGTGAACATATAGTGATAGTTAATTTCTATCCGTTCAATTTTCATTTGATTTTATTTCGAGCATTACTTTTAATATTTAAATATATTCATTTGAGATTTTGCCTTATTTACAATTTCATAGAAGTATTCAAATTGCCATTATTCCTATAAAATTTTTAAATAAGTGATTTAAACGACATTTCGTTAATATTAATAAATATAATGTTAACAATTAAGTCAATTTTAAGCTAAAGCTTCAAAATTTTTTTTAGGCATACTTGAATTTAATAGTTACTAAAGTATAAATAATTAGATAGGAAAAATAGAAATTAATTATTGAAAACAATGTTAATAGTTACTAAAGTATACTCCCTCTGCGCCCCGACTTCGTATACTCCCTCTATACCACTGTCTCACTCTCGTATACTCCCTCTATACCACTGTCTCACTCTGTATCTATAATCTCTCGTATAATCCTTCCCATGAGCGGTTGAGTTCGAGTTAGCTACACCTGTTTTTCAGGTGTCCTAAACAGATTTTTTCATTTATTCTATTAAGATAATACATTTTTTTAACAGTTAAGATTTTGTTATTACCTTCCTCACTTAGTGGGATAATGGCTTGTTGTTGTTGTTGTTGTTGTAGTTAAGAGTTTATCACAACAACACTCCTATGAATTCTAATAATAATTTATTTTTGAGTTTTATAATGAATTTGGGGTTTACTTGTTTGAATGTAAAGTATAAATAAAATTTTCATCTCTAATTTGAAAAATTCATGTTTTTGAGAATAAAAGAAGCACTAAATATCAATGTCAAAGTAAATTAAAACCGCTTTTCTCGGCCCACATGATCCAACCTGTCGACCAAATCCGTAGTCATCTCTATTTGTGCAAAACATCCGTTGTTTTCTCTTCTGTGCTTGTCATATTCTTACATATGACATTTGCCTTACGTCACATGTATGATCATCTTTGTTTTCTCTCGTCCTCTTTTTCTCTGTTGCACTCGCTGGTTTATTAGCGAAATGAAATCCTCTGCTTACTTCGCCTCTTCTTTCATGTCACACGTTTTATTATCTTTGCTTTCTTTCTTGTGCTTTCTTTCTCTGTTTCACCCGCTCGTGTATTAGTGAAATCAAATCCTCTACTTAGCCTCTTCTATTAGCGGAATTGCATCTTCAGTTCTTTTGAACTGATGTAGCCGGTTTAGTATTTTTTTTAGTCCGAGTTTGTACATTTTTCTTATCTTATAAAAATTTTGTTCTCAAATTTAAAAGAATGTAATGATAACAAATACATTGTAATTGAAGAGATATGAATAAAGCTCTCATTTTTTANTTATCTTATAAAAATTTTGTTCTCAAATTTAAAAGAATGTAATGATAACAAATACATTGTAATTGAAGAGATGAATGAAGCTCTCATTTTTTTAATTTCTTTTGTCATGCAACATCTCTTTCTGTCCTATGTTTTCATAAAATTCTTACAATTGCAATATCATGTTGAGAGGTCTTTCTTCATCAAATTTTAGTATTTTTTTAGGCTCTTCTTTGTATGTTATGTCAGGTTTTATCAATTGAATCTATGACAATCCAACTTGATTCATCAGTTATGTATATTTTATAGGTGTAGGTATATGAAATATATCATCATGGATTTGAGTTATTGCCAATCTGTAAGCTATATTTTCAAATTTATTTAACAGTTTTATACAGTCATATTTGTTGTTGATTTAGCTTTTCTTTTTTTCCAAAACACTGTTTCTCTTTCATCGGATTGAGTTTGATAAATACAATCTAATTAATATCAAAATCCACCGATCTATAACATCATAATATTTTTTATTGTTAAATTTAAGCAACATTCTGTTTATCTCAAAATATTCCAATTTTATTAATGTTGTCATCTATTAAATAGTATCCATGACTTTTCTTTCTGTACTTCATTACAATGTAATGGTGTTTTACAATTTATTCTTTAAAGAGTTTCATATGGAGACATTATGATACTTGTCTGCAAGCTGCCGTATGCAAATTGTATTAGTGATGTACTTAACTCTCAACTTCCACTAAAGATAAACGTACAAAAAGAATAAATCTTCTAATGTTTGAATTATTCTTTTAATTAACCATCAGTTTGTGGGTGAAGTATAGTACTGAAAGTCAGTCTAGTACTTAAATCTCTTGAATTTTCTACAATTATATAGCTTATAGATTTTGGTATCAACTGCAATTAAAAAACTTTATCTACATTTAATTTTACTAATTTTTCACCTGATTTATCTATGAAATGGAAAAAAAATGCTNCAATTAAAAAACTTCATCTGCATATAATTTTACTAATTTTTTCACCTGATTTATCTATGAAATGGAAAAAAAATGCATATTTTTTTTAGTCTACTGTAATAACCTATATAGTTTAATGACTGTCTCGATATGGGTAAATTAATCACAAATCTATTTTACTTCATTTTTTTTCACTCTAGTATTGAAAAATATTATCCACCTGACATTGGATGCTCAATTTTAAATAATTGACATGTGGAACGCTTAAACCCAAATTTTACCTCACCACTTTTCAATTAGGGCCATCAAAATATTCTNTGAAAAATATTATCCACCTGACATTGGATGCTCAATTTTAAATAATTGACATGTGGAACGCTTAAACCCAAAANTATAACATCATAATATTTTTTATTGTTAAATTTAAGCAACATTCTGTTTATCTCAAAATATTCCAATTTTATCAATGTTGTCATCTATTAAATAGTAGCCATGACTTTTCTTTCTGTACTTAATTACAATGTAATGGTGTTTTACAATTTATTCTTTAAAGAGCTTCATATGGAGACATTATGATACTTGTCTTCAAGCTGCCGTATGCAAATTCNATGTGTAAAATAGATAAAATAATAATAAATTTTGCGGTTGGTTTACCTAGATGGAGACACAGACAGGACATTATATTGGTCATTATTGATAGAGTAGCCAAATATTGGTCATTATACTGACATTATATGCATATTTATTCTCTATTAGCAGGCTTTTGCATCTCTTTTAATATGAGATTTTTGTCTTCTATTTTGATTCCCTTTTTATTTCTCGACTTTTGTGGATATATATCTATGGCTCTTGAGGAAATGTGTGAATTTAAATAGGGGTTTTTAAAGCTTGTGAAATGTAATTTTATTGATTTTCTTCTTCAATATTGTTTTGGGCTTTAAAAAAAATTAGTTTTTTTTTGTCTTTGCTTCTGTGTTGGTTGGATGTGATTCTTTTTTGTTCTAATGCAATTGGGTAGTGGAGTTTTCNCAGGCTTTTGCATCTCTTTTAATATGAGATTTTTGTCTTCTATTTTGATTCCCTTTTTATTTCTCGACTTTTTTGGATATATATCTATGGCTCTTTGAGGAAATGTGTGAATTTAAATAGGGGTTTTTAAAGCTTGTGAAATGTAATTTTATTGATTTTCTTCTTCAATATTGTTTTGGGCTTTAAAAAAAATTAGTTTTTTTTTGTCTTTGCTTCTGTGTTGGTTGGATGTGATTCTTTTTTGTTCTAATGCAATTGGGTAGTGGAGTTTTCTTAGGAAAAGTCGTATCCTCACATCAATGTGAGGCCTGAATTGTTTCTTGGTGATTCTTTGATCTGACTTTTTTTATTTGCTTTATTTTTTATGCTTCAAGTTACTCGGGTAATTGATTTACTTTTTTATTACCGTTTTTTTTTAAATTCAGGAACAAGTTTACAATTGAAGTTTTGAACATGTAATTCTTTTATGATCATAAATTTTTTGTCACTATTATATTACCTTTTGCTGAGATTTTCTATATTTTTTGTTTTTATCAAAAGTGGCAAATGGTTGTTTAAATTAGATGCTTGTGATGCGTATATGAACTTTTTTGCTTGATTTATGCATTCCTTCATAGATGTACACCCTTCCTATGATGTTCAGCATTAGTAGGACCTCTATATCGTTAAGATATTAAAAGCTTAACTTTATCAAAAACATTGTATTCTTCTGCCCTAAGTTNTGATTTATGCATCCCTTCATAGATGTACACCCTTGACCCTATGATGTTCAGCATTAGTAGGACCTCTATATCGTTAAGATATTAAAAGCTTAACTATATCAAAAACATTGTATTCTTCCGCCCTAAAAAAAATGCCAGATTTGGTTATGAGATCAACTGAATAATCCTCTTCACGTGTTCAATTGCTTCTAGTTCCCGTATCTAGTAGTCTCAAATTTCAGAAACTTGGAAATTTCCACCCTTCACGGTTGCTTCAAGTTCCAGCCGGCAAGGCTGTGCCGNAATTTCAGAAACTTGGAAATTTCCACCCTTCACGGTTGCTTCAAGTTCCAGCCGGCAAGGCTGTGCCGCCACTGCCGATAATTGGTGACAACTATGAATTCAACTCACCTTGTGATGATGTTTCAGAAATTTCCTCATCTTCTCCGCAATCCAGAAAAAGAAGAAGGGATTTTAGTTGGAAACGAAGAAGGAAACACAAGAAGGTATCTATGTATGCTTGGTTTTACTATCAAGTAATGAGATTGATATTTAGCTCTTGATAATATTCAAGCGCTTTGTTGACATCAGCTTGTTGAGGCAGCCAAATACATGACTGGCAGTGACGTGTGTGGTGAATATCATGCTTCTTTTTGTTGTTCTGTTTGCATTTCCAAGTCAAATTTTTTGGAAAATAAATATTCTATAGTTGAAGGGACATCACCATACCGGCCTGAGAAGGTTATTTGGAAATAGTTTTTATAAATCTGTTGTAACTCACGGTTTCAGATTGGTGATGATTGACCCGTGTACTTTTGAAATGTGTTGTTAATCNTTGGAAATAGTTTTTATAAATCTGTTGTAACTCACGGTTTCAGATTGGTGATGATTGACCCGTGTACTTTTGGAATGTGTTGTTAATCTTTTTTTTCTTATTAGTAATTTATTTGATGAACGGATTTGTTTTTTTTTTTAATTTTTTTGTTTTTGTGTTTTTGTGTTTTTTTTTTTTTTGTTTAGGTAAGAAAGTCAATTCTTTTATTGCTATTCTTCATTTAAAGATTAATCGTCTATTTCCACTTTGATGCTTCTCTTTCTCATNAACGGATTTGTTTTTTTTTTTAATTTTTTTGTTTTTGTGTTTTTGTGTTTTTTTTTTTTTTTGTTTAGGTAAGAAAGTCAATTCTTTTATTGCTATTCTTCGTTTAAAGATTAAGTGTCTATTTCCACTTTGATGCTTCTCTTTCTCATTCTTCTTTCTCAATTGTGATCTTGNCTGCTGGAAGGAAGGTAAGAACTAGTTGGAGGTGGATGGCATGGTGGAAGGGCAGTTGCTACAGGAAACATTTAGGAGGGTGGAATTGGTCGGAAGAAAGGTGTGGTGGCCGACTGCAGGAATATCACAAAAATTGTGCGTTCTACAAGGCTGCAGTTGGAACGATGTCAACAAGAATGAAGGGAAGAATGCGGGGAAGGGGAAATTGTGGATAATCATCACCTCGGAACAAGATACTGCCGGAACATTACTTGCCCTTAGATACAATCCTAGAAGGGAGGACTGAAGATGTTGATGACTGTCTCGATAGAAAACATAATGAAGAACTAAACTTAAAATACCAGAAAAGTAAATATATAGTAATAGAATAATTAGGAGTGACCCAAGAGGACGGCTGACTCCGCCACAACGAAAATACCTGGATCGGTTTAATCCAGTCACAAAAGCGGGATCCCACTTTTTGTCGAAGTAAATCCCATGCAGGATACCCCTGTGTCAGTCTTCTAGGGTTTGGGGAGTTTCAACCTCATTTCTCGAAGCTTCTTTCTACACCTCATTCGACCTTGTACTTCGTCTGCGCTTCAATTAAGCTCGAGTTAGAATATATAGACCGGTCATTTTTCCCCTTTTTTGTGGCGAGCATAATCACTTGAATTCTATTAAATGTCATCATAACATTGATCAAACTCGTGCTATAATATTAACAATTTATTATAATACGTAGTAATATCATGATCATTTTGTTTAGTTTTTCATAGCTGACTTTTCAACTAAAAAAATTGCGAAGAATTCTCCAAATTTAAATAGAGATTTGGACTGACCTCCCAGATATCTTGAAGTGAGAGAAGGAATTGATGAGGCTTTTCTTTGGTAGGTTCCATGGATGAGTCATGCCATAACTAGAAAATTTTTGGTTTGTTATTTTCTTATATTTAGATCGTTAGCAGTAGGTTTTAAAATTTCTTAGGTTAAATTCCCAATTTTGTCTCTCTCGTTGATGGCTAATTTTATGGATTGAACCCACTCGAGGTAATCATGTCCCTTAAGTTTTATAACTATAAGGTATGGTGGTAAATTTCTAGGAAAATATTTGATTGATACAATCATGAGATAAGCAGTTAGGTGCGGTGAGGTGGTTTTATAATTATTGGAATCATTCTTCCGAATCTAAGTGATGCTACAAAATTTTCTTGAACACCATCATCATTCTTAGGAATCTAAGAAGAGCACCACACGTACAGTGGCTACCTCAAGGGCAAAAAGAAACATGGCCTGGTTTGGATAAGGCCTTGACCTACACAATTTCAAATCTACTTTAGGTATCAGTGGATGGAGAAGGAGCAACGATCAAATTGGAGCCTTAAATCAAGTGACATTGGTATTTGAACTCCGCAGTCCAATCATTACCTTTATGACTAGCTCTAATCGCGAATCTCTAAATGTCACGATCCAGTCTTTGCCTTCCCAGCTAGCTCTAGTCATGACTGTATCATGAGGGATCGTTTGGGAAGACGTTGGTATTGGGCGAAGCCGGGAGGGGTAGGAGCGAAG
>JXCR01070961.1:361931-378106 GCA_002079205.1 Phalaenopsis hybrid cultivar | reverse complement strand
TATATATATATATATTATGTTCAGAAAAGTAAGAAAAAAAAGAAGCACCAAAAATTTTATTCAGGAAATTTGGACTGCGTACGAACTCTTGTTTTCTTTTGAAGGTTTCACGGTATGTTGCCATTCTGCTTTGTTTGCATGTTATTCTTAGAGAAAGTTACTGGAATACATTGTTAGAACTTTATATGCAATTTGAATTGTAATTACTGATGCAAGTAGAAAAACATTGATAGTTTTAGGCTGTAGCATCCTAGTCAACATAATCTATATATAAAGAACTAAGGCAGAAAAAGTGAGAATATCCTTTCATCACATATATGTATTGAGAATCAATCCTATCAAATCATCTTTATCATTATACACACACAGTTACAAGCCCAAAATTAATCATTTGTAGCGAAATAGATGAAACATTTTCATCATTTAAGAGTTCCTAAACTGCAACTCTGTTATACATCGTGGTTCTATAATTTTAATCACATACGTTATTCATTGTCATCATTTCACAGGAAAACTGTTAAAACGTTTTCGTACATTTTTCTCTCATTCTGCTTTCTTTTTTACTTGAGAAATGGTTAGAAATAGTACTTATGATTTTGAAGTTAGTAGTTAGCATTACCTGGTAAAGTTAAATTAGTTTTCTACACACCTTATTTAATTTTTATTTTCATATAAATCAGCAATTTCACAACTTCTTTTCATTGATGCACAGATGAAAATCCTAGGTACTATTATACAGAGTTTAATTCATACCTTTTACAGTGAAATAAAGAATCTGTCAGACCTTATTGGATTATTTTATTTAAATCTAATTTTATCTTCTATTCTCCCTTCTCCCCACTATTCCAACGAAAAAAAATCTGGAATGAAGTATTCGTCTTATATTCTCCCATTTTTATTCTTTTTATCTTTTTCTTATTTATTGTTAACTCAGGCTTAAATTTTATGCTATGACATCTGTAGGAAATTATCAACCTGTGTTCTAGATTAGGAAGGAATTTATTTCTTTAGGATATTTTTCAACATTTACTTTTTCCTTTTATTATATATTTCCAATTTTTGTGGGATTCCTAATTTAAAAGAATTTTTTTATCTATTTTGTGGGTTGGTATGCTGGCCATTTTATTATATTTATCTAATAGGTTGTAATTCATTATTACAGGGAATTAAAATCCTTTCCAGATTTCCTTATGATATCAGTGCTGTTGTCTTTTTCTTCTGTGGCGAGTCTTGCAACCACTCTCTGCTTCACTAAAACACTGAACGATTTGGCCTCTGTGAACGTTTTGCGCCTTGGTCTTGGTAAGCTTTGTCGTCTCAACTGGCCTCTTCAAAGCTCAATCTTGCAAGTGCATCCCCATCTCTTTTAACGCACACATATAATTCTCCCAGTTCAAGAAGAACGTCTCTGGCATAAAGTGGCCTTTCATGCACGGAGAATCCCACCGTTTCACTGCTGTTACGCTGCCATCTCGCAAGAGATTTCCTGCTGCAGTTCTTCGACCCAATTCACCTCATCATGGGCGTCCGGATTCCCTGGAGCTCCGTCGAGTACAATATCACTTACATGGAGTGTTTGCTAGGTGCTGAAGACGATGATTCCACTGTTGTACCCCACAACCTAGAGGCGTTCATTGCCCTAGATCTCATTTGTTTTGATCGTCCAAAACTTTTCTTTGAGATCTCTGTCTTCCTCGCTAACAAAGTGAAGCCCGGTTGTAGCGTCAATAAAGTGAAGCTCTTGGCTCACAAAAGTATTAGCCCTCCTTATTGTTCACTCGCCTAATTGGACTGTATTGACTCATCCACCTTATCTAATTTGCACAATAGGAATCAGACGAGCACTTTGTTGGGCTTTACACTCTTATCATGACCAAATATGGAATGACCTCACAATCTTTTTCCTTGGAAGTTTCCTCTAATTCTGACTCTACCATCTTCAGTGTCTATCATACCAGATAACTCTTCTCATCTCTTTACGAATGATAAACAACATGACAACTTTCTTCAATGATCACAATGTGTCTTAATGTACTTCTGTAATGGGGGGATGTTGGTCATCTTGCATACAAAATCACATCTCCATAAATGATATATTCTGAATACCGAGCTTGGAAATCTGTTGTCCACATGGTTATGTCATGGTTAATAAATTTTCATGACCACGAAGATTGGAGAAGACTTTCAACTCTGTTGGATAGCTAGAGAGATATGGGACGCTGCATATGAAACCTACTCTAACACTAAAAACTTAGCTATTTGATTTTGATACCAAGCTACATAATTTATGACAAAGAGGATTAAGTGTTACTCAATATTTCAATAATCTCAAATGGTGGCTACAATTTGATATGTATGAAGTTTTCGTTATGATTTTGCCTTATTTAGGAGGATTACTGAACAAAAAAAATGACGATCAAATTTCTCGTTGGTCTCAATGAAGATCTAGATGAAGTCAGGTGGGACTTATGAGAATTGAACTCATCCTTATTCTTCGAGACACTTTTGTAGAATTTTGAAAGGAGTGCAAAAAGAAGATGATAGACCAACATAACATAAATTAAAGGATCGACTTTATGCACTCACAATTCATCTTTGAATAAGATGATGAAGAAAGGATGATTATTGTGCGATCATTGTAAGAAAAATTTTTATTTGAAGGAAAAATATGGGAAATTGCACAACTAATTTGTATGTTAGAGGCCATCTAATGGAAGATATGATAGGGAGAATCATGCAAATGTTGTTACTGTCACACCTTAAATTGGACCCCTTAATGGTCAATTGCGGTGCAATAGAGATAGAATTTTCGGTCAGATTAAATTCTCACAACACTTGTTCTGACTTGTAGAGNGCAGCGAATGGGGAAGCATCACTATGTAGGCTCACCGGACGAAGCAGGCAAAGGAGGCAATGAGGATTCAAAACAAAAGATAGATGATTGCCACGATGATCCAGAACCATAGAAGGTAAAAGAGCCCAATGCCAAACAAGACAGAATGAACAAAAATTAACAAATTGTAGGTGAAAAGCAAAAGAAGAATGATGTAGGGATGACAATTCCCTAGACACCAAGGCCATAGATGGAGTTNGGCCGAAATAAAAGTGCGAAGAACTTCTTTGTCGATAGGTCTAGAAATAGTTCTTGGAGTATCGGACAAGACAGCACCAACCAATGAAGCACCAGATGTAGTTAAAGCTACAACAGGTGCCAAAGCAGGTTTTGCTCTAGCAGAAATGCCTGCCATGCCGATGCTACCGGTCAGAGAATCAAGCAATCCACCGACAGAAGCAGATGAATTTGAAACAACCTCAGGATCTGCCAAATCACCGGTAATTATGTCCCCTAACGTGTGTGCAACAACACAAGCCCTATAATATAGAAGAGCATGTCAGCAAATAAATAACCAATGCAAATGTTAAAAAAAATAATTATTATTAGGGAAATTTACATATGCACACAATTCTTATGTATTTACTTATCTCACATCTAAACTTTCATATTTACATACATGGCACTTTGGTGCTTTAAACCTATGCATGAAAAGACGTATTTCCCTATTAAAAAGTGGTAATAGTGTTATTTTTTGTGATATTAAAAATTTGAGTGTTGTGTGCGCAAATATGAATATTCAAGTTTAAGATATGTAAATACATAAGAATTGTGTGTTATGTATGTAAACGCCCCTTATTATTAATATTATACCGGATGAACAGGAGAGCTATTCTACTACCATAGCAACACGAGAAGAAACTATAAAAAATGAACATCTACACAACGAAATTTAGGCTCATACACAAAATAAGATATCTATGATATGAACCTCAAACAAACAGAAGAGAAAAAATCCCCAAATAAAACAGTTATGAATTTACGGTTTGAACTGGCATTTCTAAGTTGGGTGTCAGAATATTATCATAAATCAAAATCAATCTTGTAGAGCAAATTAATACTAAAAACATTAATAGAGAGAAGTAAAAATAGCAAGTCTTTATCATTTCACTAAAAATAAAATAATATTTTCATTATATAGCCCATGACAGGAAAGAAAGCATGTGGAGCTATAAAAACAAATAAGTACTATTCCTCCCAGATCAAATTAATTACTCAACAAAACTAAAGTTTTGAAGAGAAGCAGCCAAATATTTAAGAAATTTTATTGGGAAAATGTCAAAAAAATATTCTAGTATGAACAAAAAAAAATATTTAAAAAACATAGCCATTGACAGGGGGAAAAACTCAATTAAAATTAAATATTCTTTGTCTGCAGAAAATTTATGGAATCACTAAAACAGAAGCCTTAAAATACTATCACATCATGAGCCTTTACAAGCATGTTCAGCATACCCACCTATAATGATTTTGCAAGGACTATGGTGGTTCACCAACTTGAGGTAAGGTATTTGGGGCCTAAACTTCAAACTTTATGTTTTAAATATGGTTAAAGTAGCATGATCGACAGACTAATAGCAATATTAACAAGCACGATGAGCTTCGGATACCCAAGCAAATGCATTTAATGTTGGTCATAGTTTCACATCAAAGAACTTAATATGAGCCGTGGTGACAATAAGGACCATCCCAAATTTCCCAAACATGCGCACACCAAAGGGCTGCACAACCACCAAAAGAAAAAATGTTTTGCACCCATCATAAAGCAATGCATTTAGATTGTTGATTATAAATGGTATTTATCATTTTGAAAAAAAAGGCCTCTATGACAGATTGAATTAAAGTATTTCCATAAATTTCACATTATAATTTATTTATGATTTCTTACATATAGCAAGTCTGTCATTGTGAATCCAACAAAAGAAAGTAAGAAAAAAATACACAAAGAAACTAAAAACAATATATTAGCATCTCAATTCTCACCGGTCACCAGCTGCTTGCAGCACATAGACCTAATAAATTAAAGTTAGAACGAGCATCAATGACTAAGCGCTTCTTTGAAATCAATTTTATTTTTTGTTTTTGTTTTTATTTTTAAAACTGTATTTGTTTGGTGCATTTTTTTTTACATATTTTTATTATTTATTTCTAAAAATAAATTATCAAGTTTTTGAAAAAACTCTTAAAGAATTTTTAAATATTTTGAGTGTTCTCAAAAAACAATCATATCTTAATCAAATATGCCAAACATGTTTTGTCTCAAATTAAAACATAAACAAAATAAAATAAAATAAAATAAACTGAAAATAAAAAGCAAAAGTGTTCCCAAACATCCTCTAAGTTGCCTCCCACAATATAGCTTGCAAACATTGTTATCCATGATCTTTACACTTACACAATGACACGATAAACCTAATATCCATTAGTATCAGCTTCACCAACAAAAGAGAAGCAATAATCTAAGCAGATGATGCATCCTATGCAAAAAGTTAGAAAGGACAAGATAAAACTAAAAGTTTGTTTAGTTTTCTTTATAAATAAACAATAGAGACAGCTGCTCAACTTCCTTTAATATTACAGAATTTTAAAGGCAGAGAATAAATTATTGCAAGAACTTATGAATTGCAAACTTACCATACCCTGTGATGCAAGGAAGATTAAGTAGAAGAGAAGAAAGGCCGTCAACGCCTCCACTAGCATTTCCACAATCTGAGCGCCTACAGATTCTCATATATAATTTATATTGTTGAGGTTCAACCAAAGGTAAAACAAGGATATAAAAAACACCCTTTATATGTAACACCAAAGGCCACAGGTTGTATTCTTCTCCTTCCTCTCTGTTTATATGAAGCATTATAATGTGTCGAGTGATAGGATCATCAGACCACGAATCTGAATCTGGAGTAGAATGACTAAGACGAATACCATAGCCACGAGCAGAGCCTTCCCTGACAAGGGTAGTTTAGAATTTTAACAAGGTTGATTTGAAAGTTACCAAGTAAGTGAAGATAGTCAAGTTATAAACTCGAACCAAAATTATAATGCCACATGTCATAAACTATCACAACTATGTCAAGAGTAAAAAGAACATTAAATGTATCCAAAAAAACTTAACAAACCCCAAATCCATAATCTTTACTATGAATTTCTGTCATACTTGATTAGTTATTGATGGTGCTTAAGCAATAGAGATGTTGGAAATGCTAAACAAATTAAGTAAATTAAGAATAAAAAAAGACAAATGAAAAGCTTCATAATTAGAAGAAATTAGAAAATATGGCAATTAATATGAAATTGAAGAAAAGGATCTTATACGGTTGAACCTTAATATAAAGCATAGGATCCAATCGACCGAGCATCTTAAAATGCTAAGCCACCTTATTTCCACAAAACCTCTCGTTATATCATGAGTACCAGAAAAAATTAAAAAAATTCACAAATAATGCTTCAATCACCAACCAAATCTAATAATGATATCATAATTGAAAAATAATAGGTTTGGGTTAAATATTGCCAAACAACTTTTTTGAGAAACAACCTTCTTTATTCCCGTTTTTCCTATTGTTTTAGGCTAAATATTGAATTCCGTAAATGCTTGGGAAGCACGAATTAAGAGATTTATTCCACTGTTTATTGCATCTTCCTCTCCTTCATTAAGATTCTAAATCTTTAAGGGGGTGTTTGGCTGCAGGAAGGATTTAACATTAGTGGGATTTAGAAAATCTGGATTTATTAAATCCACCCCTTTGCTGGATTTATAAATCTAAATTTAACATGAATCAAAGTCAAAATCCAAATCTTAAATTCAAAATTTCATAAACTCATGAAACTTATGCATTTTCATATTTGATTTAGTAAATCTAGCCAATAAATCCTACTAATAGGGGGCTACCAAACAACCCCTAAGGGGTTGTCTAGCAACATATTCAACCCAAGATTTACTTAGGATTTAAGTGAAATCCTGCCAGACAGTCATTTTGGACAAAATTTATCCCAGAATGTTGTAAATCCGGATTCCACGGATTTCGGTTGTAAATCCCGTGAACTGATGAATTTAACCTCGTGGACATTCGAGTGTCTCCAACAGCCATACCGATTTCTTTAATCCTGACATAATTGCCAAACAGTTTTAGTAATTTACAGAATTTAGTAAATCCATTGCCAGATAGTTTTCCGGATTTAACCCATTCAGGATTTAGTAAATCCGGATTTACGGGATTCACTAAATCCTAATACCTTAAGTCTCATCTGTGGCCAGAAAGCACCTAAAATACTAGTGGGATAGTTTATAAGATTGAACCATTTAGTGTCAAATATGCCGAGCAGTTTCAAAAAGCCTCCAGCGTTTACTGAATTTATATTTACGATATCTACTACTAGAAGCCACTTGCAGCCAAACACCCCCTAAATAAGGATCGTTAACGAAAAAGGATGCAATAATATGACGATAGGAAAATCTTAAGGAGTTGTGAAAACCACATAAATGTTTGCGGGAAGACAAGATTTAAAAACAAAGTATAGAAGCTCTTTGAAATAGTATGAACCACTTAGAACGGCAGGCTTCAAGGAGGTCAAATGTTCATTAACCTTCGCTTTCTCTCAGAAAATGCGGAAGCCAGCTCTGGATCGGTTGGAAGCAAAGGTTCTACGCGTCCACCATCCTCGTGGCTGCCAGAGCTCTCGTTCTCCCTCTGGCAAGCCAATCGCCAACGCTTCTCCACCACCGGAAATCTCCTGTTCAGACCATCGGAAGGAACAAGGGATAATCATGAAAGCAGAAACCTACATCGATAATTTCGAATCGTCCTAGAAGGATGGATATCTAACGAAAGGTGAAAAGACAACGGGGAATGAAATGATCTGCTAGGCGGCCTCACCGAGAGAATACCACGGTATCTTGAAGATTAAGGATCCAGATAGCTCTGATGCTGCAACCAGTCATCCCTCGCTCTCTCTCTCCCATCCGTGCGTGCGCCAAAGCTTCCCCAGGCTCTTTGTGCAACCTAACCGAAGAAGAGAATTAAGGATCGATTATCGATCGAACAAGGGCTTCCTTGGGATTATTTTATTTTTTTATTTAAAATATTTTTAAAAATAACTAGATATATTATGACAAATCAAACATATTTTTCTTCAAGTAAAATTAATAAAAAAAATAATGAATTAAAATATTTAATTTTGTCCACTGAGTCTAATTATTCTTAATTATATTATTAAAATAATAATTTAATTTAACATATAAAATAGTTAATCATTATCTAATATAATTCTATAAATAATTATTAATTATAACCTAGTTGTTTTTATATAAGATTTTAAAATCATTATTTTTTTTGAGCTAGATAAAATACAAAAATAATCAAGTAAATATTATAAAAAAAAAACCTAATGAATATATAATCTATTTTAATTATATTTGAGTTAGGATATCATTGTCTTTTTTTTTCTTAGTTGATATATAATCAATTCCTTTTTTATATTAGTTAATTATTATTTATTGTATGGAGTCTCTTATTTGTTATAAAATGCAAATTATAATTGACTTGTCCTAGAAATTTGAGGCAATAAAATTTATATTTTTGTCCCACCTTATATTGATATCTCCTGCAAACATGAGAGGGGAATCATGCAAAAAAAATAAAATATATATTCGACCAGATCTAGATGATGTCTTAAGTAAAAAAAAAAGGGGGTTGAGATTGGTTTATAACACTTTTTTGCGCTTGATGAGATATCTATATCTAGTTCAGAAGTAATTAGATTCATAATTAACCCATAAATGATCTGTCATAGTCAACCCAAACTACACATGCGTATTAAAATGGTCAAAAATCTCAATCCATATTAACTTAACCAAAGTTGTAATAGGATAATTTTAATTTGGCAAAAAATGAACATGATTATTCAATTTAGACACATTACTAAAAAATATTAAAAAAATTATAGTTTAATAATAGTTCTTTATTAAAAAAACGTACAAGTTAAATCTTTTTTTTAGTTAATTTTCTCTAATATTCTTAATTTTTTTAAAAAAATTATTGATGTTATGCACCAAAAAAAGTTTAGGTTTGATGATCTTATTACTATTATTGTGGAAAACTAATATTTCTTTTATTTATTGNACATGCGTATTAAAATGGTCAAAAATCTCAATCCATATTAACTTAACCAAAGTTGTAATAGGATAATTTTAACTTGGCAAAAAATGAACATGATTATTCAACTTAGACACATTACTAAAAAATATAAAAAAAAAAATTATAGTTTAATAATAGTTCTTTATTAAAAAAACGTACAAGTTAAGTCATTTTTTTAGTTAATTTTCTCTAATATTCTTAATTTCTAAAAAAAATTTATTTGATGTTATGCACCAAAAAAATTTTAGGTTTGATGATCTTATTACTATTATTGTGGAAAACTAATATTTCTTTTATTTATTACATCAATTTATTTAAATTATTTTATGATTTGAACATAGGGCATAGTTAATTCAAATTTGTTGTTATTGGGTTACTCTTTGAGTTTGTTTTCTCTAATTAGATCTACTAGTCATATGACAGTTCATTTTCATTTGTTAGAGGTAAATGCTCAAAATTATTTTGATGGGATTTTCATTGACAGTTGTTGTAGATTCTTATGCATATATGATAGCTTATCAATCAAGTTTATATTTGCATGCTCATTTTGTCATATATTCACAAAAATTTAAATGTTCATATTAAAACGATGAATAAATTTAAATCTCTTATAGCATTTTATACGATTACATAACTTATTTCATGCATATATTGTCTGAGTTTATGAGAAATAATTATTTTTCATTCGAATTACATCAAGTTGATATGAAATTACCCTAGTTGTATCATACTAGATTATTCGTCATCACACTTAATGAACTTATAAATAAATCTTTGATTAAAGTGAATACTAATATTACCCTCATGTTAATGTGATTGACATTAAACTAATAGACCTATAGAGTAGTGAGCCTCTAGAGAATCATCGGTCTTCGAAAGGCGGGTGAAAAGATTATTTTTTTAGGCCAGCTTAACATATTATATGTGTATTGAATATATTATGATAATTGATAAACACTTTATAATTTATTTGATAATTTATAATTGGGTATGCATGAATATGTATGATGTTGTTGCATGAGAATATATTAATAAATAAATGCAATGATTATTGCTTTTAATTTTAAAAATTATGAATATAATCACATTGTGATATATCATAAAAAAATTTGATTTTCTTTTATCATTTATAACGTGTAATGTTTTATATTGTAAAGTTGTGTTTTATTTATGCTTATTGCATGTCACATGTATTATCATTTATGTTTTAATAAATAGAAATTATCTATTGACTTTATATGACATATTAATTGTTCATACAATCTTTAAGCATATCATAAATAGTTAATTGGTGGATTATCACCTAAAAAATAAATTATTCACAAGCAATTATTCATTATATTGTCATTCATATTTTTAGTTTTTTTTTTTTTTTTGTTAAATTTAAACTTATATACGTTGGGTACTTGGATTAGCTACTTTAGGTTAGTTCATTTCATTTTTATTNTTGACTTTATATGACATATTAATTGTTCATACAATCTTTAAGCATATCATAAATAGTTAATTGGTGGATTATCACCTAAAAAATAAATCATTCACAAGCAATTATTCATTATATTGTCATTCATATTTTTAGTTTTTTTTTTTTGTTAAATTTAAACTTATATACGTTGGGTACTTGGATTAGCTACTTTAGGTTAGTTCATTTCATTTTTATTAATTGATAGTTAGTTCATTACATTCTATTTAAGAATCATTCCCTCTTAAATAGAAAAAAAATGTTCTACTTAATCATAGCTTTTGATGTTTGTCTCATAAGTTAATATTAAGTTTGTTATGAAATGCCTCGTATTATTTATGCCCATCATCTTTTAAATTTGGGAGTGATAAGAATTATTAATATCATCACTCTTTATGATTATTTTCATTTGGTTTGATGTTCTTAACAAGGGAGTCAAGTTTCAACTTGAGAAAACAACTATTTAGGATCATGATGTNCATTTTTATTAATTGATAGTTAGTTCATTACATTCTATTTAAGAATCATTCCCTCTTAAATAGAAAAAAAATTTTCTACTTAATCATAGCTTTTGATGTTTGTCTCATAAGTTAATATTAAGTTTGTTATGAAATACCTCGTATTATTTATGCCCATCATCTTTTAAATTTGGGAGTGATAAGAATTATTAATATCATCACTCTTTATGAGTAAAGAGACAAGTGTAAATCAACAAACTAAAGGAGATATTTCAAATACAAGAAAGTTGATGTGACAAAAAAATCTTATATTAATCACATGATGAAAAACATAATTTATAGTGGTTCAATCTCTTTAACCGCGTGTGTTTAAAGTTTAATCATCATGACAATACAATTTGAATCAGATTTTAAAAAAAAATTAGACATAGATCATCCCGATTAACTTATGGGTTGGGTTTGAATATAGAACTCTGACACATTTAATTTTTTTCAGATTAACCAGCCAACACAAATATGACTTGGACTTCATCCGAAATTAACACTGATACATGTTATGTATTATGTTAAATGGATTATGTGGGTTGATTTTGGTCATTCGTGTTATAGACAGATTATGTTCAAATTACTCTTTTTTAATTGATAAATAAGGGTCAATTCAAGTCATGTTTATTCGATCATGACAAATTTAGGTCAAACTCGAACCATCAACCCAAATTGAAACCTCTATTAGTAACCAATGTCATTATGACAAGGAAGATACATGTTTCATTACCATTAAGAACAAAACACGAAGATTAATGTTTGGAGGCAAAGAAATATAGAATTCGTTTGGATAAAAATAAATTGTTGAAAATATATTTTTGAAAAGGTGAAAATACTTTTTTAATTCCATTTTTTACTTCTTTATTGGTCCAAGGAGGTGTTATGATAGAATTTATTTTTCATTTGGTAACTTCTTTGTATCATTTTGGTGTCTAAAGAGCACCA
The DNA here is from genome assembly GCA_002079205.1 of Phalaenopsis hybrid cultivar. Taxonomy (NCBI): domain Eukaryota; kingdom Viridiplantae; phylum Streptophyta; class Magnoliopsida; order Asparagales; family Orchidaceae; genus Phalaenopsis; species Phalaenopsis hybrid cultivar. The sequence goes on along the minus strand of JXCR01070961.1, from coordinate 366,166 downwards.
TTGAGCTGTTGATGCAATTCCTTATTTCTTGCTCTTTTAATTTTTTTTTTAAGAAAATGTTGATCATAATGAAGGCTTCAAAAAAATTACCTCATTTAACCAATAAAGTTAATTGAGATATGTTCCAATTATATAGTATTGATGTTTTCTATAGGTACTAATTCCTATGGTTAATTGCATCAATGAAAACAATGAAAACACTATTACTAAGCATAAAAATGATTGAATGAGTTGATAATTTTTAAGCTATAAAATAACTCGAGAAAAACAAGCATTAAATTTAGAATTGAACAATGCAATGACTTATGTCCATTGTGAAAAGAATTGAAAGTAAATATACACTAATTAAGAACATAAATGTATATGGAATGTACCTCAATGTGGCCGAGTAGATCCTATAATGCATGTACCGTCCACTTTGGCCCAATTCATCATTTGTTCAAAAAAGTCTTGTACCTCTATCTCTTCACGCGTGACTTTCAAGGGGGGCATTCATTTTAAACATGCTCAACATTAGAGTTTTCAATGAAATTGTAAGCGTGGCATCCAAAGGTTACTTGCATATCTTATTCTAATTATTTTACGACAAATATCATCTTTTTTACTATTTTAAAGGTTCATTATAAATCGCATTTCCTGTAGGGTAGCAAAGCATATGAATGTTGAGGCCACTATTCATCTTGGATTCTTGACCTTGATCATGGGCATCAAGTAGCCTATCTCTTGAGCTATAGCTTTTTGATATGGAGCCCTTCCACCATGGAGGTTGATGTACCACTAGCTATAACATGATTGGGTGGATTTGAGTTTTTTATTTTTATTTTTAACAACAAAGTTAGTTTGGCCATTAAAAAGGAGAAGAACAATTAGTTAAATTCAAATTGAGATATTAGAATATAGAGATTTCATAAGTAAAAAAAAAATGAATATTTTCTTTGGTTAATATTGCGAGAGAATTATCATAATGATATTGGAATTGTAATCACAAAAAAGAACTATATTATAACTTATTAATGAAAATAAAACCTAAGTAACAACATAATCATGTTTGATCTCATTCAATCCCCTTTCATCAATAATATTGATCATTATATTTTAGGAGTTTCAATCTGTCTAGCATGTGATTTTGATTTTAATTTGGATACATAATAATAACATATGAGATGACAAGAGTTTGTTTAAATATTCTAAAAAATTATGTAATAGAACTAAAAGGATTCATGCTTTAGGCATGTAAATAGCCCTATTGGTATGCTAATAATATTGTAGAGACCAAGCTGCCTGTGCGAGATAAATGATAGCATAAATCTAGTGTAAGAAGGAGAAATTGTTGGAAAGGTAATTTAAATTTTATTCATTATGAGATGATAAGCACATTCAATATTATAATATTTGAATTAATATTATTGACAAGCTGCTTGTGTTGGGCACGACTCCAAGTAGAAAACACCAAAATACACTATCATGCATATCAAGAATGCAGGCACACCAAAATAACATAACAAAAGAAGGATGCACGGCTAGAGCAACCAAATCAACAAAGAACAATCGTCAAACATAAAAGGTATAAAAAAAACTATCGAACACCCTAAATCCTAGTTGAACGTACCATCTAACAAAAAGTGTGCTGACCAGCATCTGAGTGCACAAGGTAAACTCTCCGACTGTTGTATGACTTTGACGGGGTCGCCATACCGGCTCTGTCATAAAGATCCAAGGGATCTAAAACATGCCACAGGGAAAGAGTGACATTTAATTAGCTCATATATGACTTAACTTACATAATTTTAACAGTAGGCGGATAATAATAATTGTAAAAATATCCATTTTTCTATTTTTAAAATGGTGGACCATAACATGAGGGTTTGCGATGCATATGACACACTTTAGAACCCTTGGATCCATAGCACAGTTATACTATTTGTTGCTGGTGGAGGCATCCTCACGGGCAACGCTCGTTTGAGTGTCACGACCAACAAACGGGTCACTCTCCTAACGAGTAGGACAAACAATCAAGGTGAATGGGCAAGCGAACAAACTTGCAAGAAGCTCACATTGTGATTGTTCAGCTGATGTATGAATCAATCATAATGGGTGTCGACAAAGGCAAAGCACACCTCATACAAATGGATGCAGAGATGCTACATGCAACATGACACACACGAATGTGATGTACCGGTAAAAATATGTTACCTATGGAGAGAAATTACATCTGCCCGGGGAGCCATGCAACCAGTAGACACCGACTACAAATGAGTTTGCATCAAGTAAAAAATATCTATAAAAAAGATTCATACCTTACCCTAGAGGCACTCACGGAGCACACATGTAAACATGCAAGATATGCAACATGCATGAGTGGGAATGAGTACGCCATGGAGGTAGTGACTGGGTAAGTTGGGAAAATCGTGGAGGCTACAACTAAAAATATGGGTGTGTTGTGGAGGTCGTGACCCGAAGGGGTGGGCGTGTCGTGGAGGCAGAGACCCGATGGATGGGTGTTCCATTGAGGTAGTGACCCTAAAGAGTGGGCGTGTCGTGGAGATAGATGACCGATGGATAGGTTTGCAATGGAGGCAGTGAACCGAAGAATGGGTATGTCGTGAAGGCATTGACCCGACAGATGGGTATGCGAATAGGAAAATGCTCACAAGGGTGGGTGTGTCGCGGAGATAACAACCAGAAAGATGGGTATGTCATAGAAGCATAGGCCCCATATATGGGCGTGTCGTGGAAGTAGTGACCCAAATGAGTGGAAATGTTGTGGAAGCAGAGAACCGAATGATTGGTGTGTCGATGAGGCGGTGGCCCGAAAGGGTGGGTATGTCGTGAAGGTAGAGGTCCGACTGAGGGGTATGTCGACGAGGCAGTGACCAAAGGGATGAGCATGTTGTGGAGGCAAGGGCCCGACAAATGGGCATGCCAAGGAGCCAATGACCAGAGGAATGGACATGTCGTGGAGGCAGAAGCTCGACAGATGAGTATGCCGAGGAGGCAGTGACTAAGGGAATGGGAATTTCATGAAGGCAGCGACGTGACAAACATGTGTGTTGAGGAAACAATGACTTGAGGGATGGGCGTGTCGTAAAGGTTGTGGCCTAACATATGAGTATGTCGAGGAGGCAGTGATACAGAGGATGCCCGTACCGTGGAGGCAACGACCCCAAATATGGGTGTGTCATGGAGGGAGTGACTAGAAAGGGTGGGCGTGCCATGGAGACAAAGGCCCGAATGATAGGTGTGTCGTGGAGGCGGTGACCCGGGGATGATGATCCTCATTGGGGAGGATCACAAACACACGTGAGCATGTGATATGGTGCAAAGGCATACAAACATGCAAGTGTTCGGTCGCCTGATATATAAGACGCCACTGAGAAAAATTACAAATTGTCCTAAATAAGACCAAACACACATGAAAAGCAGACAAGCATGCAATATGATGTAAAAGCATACAAACATGCAAGTGATTGGTTAGACCGAAAAAAGTTGGTGGACGGGAATTAACCACCCTTCTGCGATTCTGGTAGTCTCGGGAGTCGAAACAATATTAAAAACGACGAAACATTATCAAGGCGTTCGATACTCGAGTGCTTAGGCACTAGATCAGACGCCTAGACACCAACTAGGTGGTGCCATACTTTCATGTTCTTGGGAAAATGCTGGTTTTAGGCTGTTTTTGGGCGCCTGACTACCAAGTTCTTGGTTTGGGAGGTTCAAGAAGTGGTTTTGGGCACTTAAGCACCTAGTGTCGGCGTCCTGTCACCGTTCTAGCCCAGAAACTCTGATTTTTANATAATGCATGTACCGTCCACTTTGGCCCAATTCATCATTTGTTCAAAAAAGTCTTGTACCTCTATCTCTTCATGCATGACTTTCAAGGGGGGCATTCATTTTAAACATGCTCAACATTAGAGTTTTGAATGCAATTGTAAGCGTGGCATCCAAAGGTTACTTGCATATCTTATTCTAATTATTTTATGACAAATATCGTCTTTTATACTATTTCAAAGGTTGATTATAAATCACATTTCCTGTAGGGTAGCAAAGCATATGAATGTTAAGGCCACTATTCATCTTGGATTCTTGACCTTGATCATGGGCATCAAGTAGTCTATCTCTTGAGCTATAGCTTTTTGATATGGAGCCCTTCCACCATGGAGGTTGATGTACCACTAGCTATAACATGATTGGGTGGATTTGAGTTTTTTATTTTTATTTTTAACAACAAAGTTAGT
>JXCR01070961.1:333701-355568 GCA_002079205.1 Phalaenopsis hybrid cultivar | reverse complement strand
GTATGTGATCTTTGCAGAATGATTATTTAGGGGAGCTCTTAAGAAATTTTGGTTATTGTGGGATAGTTTTATGTAAATGAGGGTTATTTAATTTTCAAGTTACAGTGTAATTGCTAATCTTATGTTTTTGCCTCTTGCTAATTTAGAAATTTGACCGTTGTAGAATTTTATATGCTTATTCAGGAAATATATTTATTAGGTTATTGTGGTGAATTTTGTCAGGGTATAGCATACTGCTTTGAAGAGATATGTAGGCTTGTTGCTATGATTTTTCATTCCCTATAAGATATATTGTACTTTTGCTCATGATCCTCAATCTCATCCTAAGGTTGTGCATGTTCAGTCTAATGCTGTGGCTCCTATATATAGATGAAGAAGTAATAATAGGAATTATATTAATGAAAGATTTCAAAAAAGTAAGCTTAATATAATTGGCCATATTGAAATTAAGCTCTCTTTCTTCTATATGTGATGATATTTCTACAAATAAGTTTAGTCTTTTTAACAATGAGGATAATATGAATAATTTTGATATTGTTGATAACGGTCGTATTTGAATTAAATGAAATTATGAGATTCTTTCTTTTACTGCTTCAGAAGTTAAATAATACATTCATGTTCATGTTATTTTCTCTTCTTCAATTATGTTTTTATTACTTGCATTTCTGACGATGATAGTGCTACTGTTAGAAAAGATTTTTGGAGTTGTATTGCTAGTCTTGTTGATAATATTAATGATCATTGGCTTTTGTTGGGTGATTCTAGTAGTATTCTTTCTTAGATTTAGTGAACAGGTAAGTGGTTTTCCTGCTATTCCTTCGAAGCTAACTGATTTTAATAATTGTCTTCTCAATTCTAATATTTTAGAATTACAAAATACTAGTGATAAATTTAGTTGGTTTAACAATCAAATTAATAATCCTATGTGATGCCTTCTTGATAGTGCTTTCTATAATACTTCGTAAGTGGATTTTTTTCCTCATTATTTTTTTAGAGTTTTTGGATAATTTCATTTAGATCCTCCTCCCATTTTTATATATTTAGGAGTATCATATGTTTTATAGCATAGATTTTGTATAAAAATTATTGAAGCAAATGTCTTGACTTTTATGATATTGTTCATGAAGCTTGGAATATGAATGTTAAAGCTGATCCTTTATTTTCCCTTTGTAATAAATTGAAGAATGTCATGGAAGCTTTTAAACATTGAAATCAGAATAATTTAAATTATCTTTCTAATCAGATCAATTAACTAAGGGAGCAACATGGAATTACTTTGCTTTGCTGTTGGGTTGGTCATTTTATTTCTATATTGGCTAATTTGTTCGAGCATATTCTCAGAATATTTTTGTGTTTTTTATAATAATTTAATTATTTCAAGTCAAAAGGAATCAAACAGGAACGAATGAATTTTTGTTTTTGTTTGACTTGTTTATAAATTGTGTTTAAAAATATTGTTCGTGTTCGACTCGCTTGCTTAACAAACAAACTGAACATGAGCTACTTAATAAGCCAAACTCAGGAGCACTTTTAACAGCCATGGTTCCAACAATTATTTTTGAAGCATTCATAACAAATTATAAGTTTGATTAATAAAGTGTAATGCAATAACTAAAATATAATAAAGAGCTATCCCAGTAATTATGACATGATATTTAATAAGATAAATGCATAAGCTTTAAATAATATATGTAACACATAATTCAAATACTATGGACCTAAGTCATTCAATTGATCAATTCTAAATTTAACGCATGCTGTTTCTCGAGTTAGTTTATAACTTAAGATTATCAACTCATTCAATCATTTTTATGCTGAGTCGTAGAGATTTCATTATTTACATTGATGCAATTAACCATAAAGATTTGTACCTTTTGAAAACACCAATACCATATAATTGGTATATATCTCAATTAACTTTATTAGTTAAAGGTGGTAATTTTTTGAAACCTTCATTATAATTGTTGAATGCGAATTTATCCGCGAATGACCCAAGGAAAATAGCATAAGACATGAGAGGAGAGGGAGACAAAGTGTGTAGAGTGCACAATAATGAACAATAATATAGATTCTTGATTAGCACATTTTGAAAAAATAATCCCTCTATTTATTAAAGAGGTGGGTATTTTGCAAGTATAGGCCTACGATTCGACAACCCTATGACTCGATTAGATGATATAGGTGGGTCTTGGTTTGGCAAAGTTTGTTTGTTCGACCACACTGCATTAGTTGTCAGGCGGCTGCAGATGGTCTACGAGTCGGTCGGGCTTGATTCAATCGGATCGACTCTGTCGCTCGACTATTATAGTATGGCCATCGACTATTGATCATCGAACGACGAGCTCTTATCAATGGATTTAGGCTAGGCTATAAGACAGAGTAAAACACCTTAGTCTGATAAATAGTACACTCATTAACAAAAGGGTCATGCTCCGCTGATTACATTACGACTAGTTCACAACCCCTAATAAGGAACTTCAATGGCACCCATGAAATGGCAAGCAATAATGGGCTCTTCCTTTGAGTGAGGTTGTAGAAATAGGCAGATTAGTGCTCTGCTCAACTCAATTGACCTTGGTCTCTAGTTTGGTCGACCTCTAGCCCTAACTCAGAGGGGGTTGTATCTAATACAGTAGGCACTTTTGTTATCCCATTTGTAGTCCCCAACTATTCACATGAGATCATTTTAGTCCCATTATTTATAAAAGTGTAAAATTAGCCCATAAACTCTTTAAATTGGAGCTAAAATAGTCCATATGGAGCACCACTACATACCCAATTTTAATGAGTCTAGGGATCAATTTAGAACTTCTATAAACCTTAGGTCTAAAACACCTCATGCAAATCATCTAGGAACTATTTTGGCACTTTGCTCATTAAAAATCAAATCAAAGCCAATTTAAATCAAACTCAATCAAACCATAGCCATATCCAACAAACCCTAACTTTATCCATTCAAATTCAATTATAGCACATTTTTAATCATAATTTTAGAACACTAAAAAAAAATTAATTTATAATTTGGCCAAACCATATAGGGATTTTACAATATTAGCTTAGAAATTGGCAAGCACTCAAAAAATCTATAAAAACAAAGACGTCCCCACCCAATGAAGATAGTTAAAATTAATTACTGTTCCAATATGGGTAGAAACAACAGCCAAAATTTCAGATTATCACAAGAAGAAGCTACTAAAAAATCTGACAAAGATAATACTTAGACATTATAGAAGAGCTTAGTTTCTAAAAAAAAAAATTACAATTAGGCCCTCCAATAATGAGAAAAAGGAACAAGTTATCACTCACAAAAATTTAAATTCAATAGAAAGCAGACATTTACAAAATCTACACTGTAACAAGTAAAAGAATGGAAACAAACAAAATGAAGCATTGAAAAATTATTTGAAAAAAAGTGAAGATAAATTAAAGATAAACTTAATTGAGAAATGCAAATATGGAATTTAATGCCAAGGATCATCCCAACCTTTGGGTCCCTCCCTCTTGACAAAATCCAGGATAGCCTGCACTGCTTCTTGAACCCTGTTGGAGAGGGAATGGTTTCCATGTTCTATCTCAACCTTCTCTGCACCTCCCATGGCTCTGCAAAGTCTGCAGAAAGATATGTAAAGATTACCAACTTGCACTTCAGAATATGGAGTAAATTGCCAAAATAGCCCTGACTGTTTATAGGAGACTATTTTAGTCTTCAGAGTCAATAAAATGACAAATCAGTCCCCTGTATAAACTGGGACGGGGTTAAAAGAGTCATCCATGAGGACTATTTCAACACATACTAAAATAGTCCATGACTAAATTGACACTTGCATAGATTTTGAGACTTAAATGACTCCATACAAAAAGCCAGGGGACTACTTCATCACTTTTCTATAAGAAAATGCCTTTAAGAAACTTATAAATCCACTTCGAGCAGCTTTTTCATGTTAACTTTGCCTCATAAACTGCCATCACATTTTCGTTGGCAATAAATTTCCTGTTTCATTTCAGAAATTTAAGTGATGAAAAGCTTAAGAGTGTGATGGCTATAAGAAACATATAGTTTGACTTTTCATAAGAGAAATAAATAATCAATATCCATAATAGTTTTAAAAAAAAAGGAAAAAAAAAACTTTTTCCACATCAATCAAAGGTACTTCGTCGTAATGTCTTACCTTTGCACTAGTGCTTTCTTATCGACATATTCTGGAACATACTCATCGGCCATAGAAAAGATCACCTGCATGTAAACGGTAATGTATCAAATACATACACCTCCAAGGAACATTCCATGGCTTCTAATCCTACTAAGAAAATGCTAGGAATTTTAAAAATGAACAAAGGCTGTAAAGCTTGATTAATGGATTCATAAATTATTGAGATTTCATTCTATTTCCCCACTTTTCTTCAATCCAAGCAAAGCCTTAATGAACTTGAGGCTTCATTAATTGAAAGACTCTCAACAGCACAATTTCTACTTTTAAGTTAAACACCTAATATATTTCATAAGGGAAAAATTTTTATTTAAGGTATTATTTATATTAAATCAGGCGAACAGTAAAACAAAAGTATAGATACAGTTGCCCAAAAAATGGACAACTGGCTATCCATGTAGATTAGGGCTTTTACTGCATCCCGCCCTCACACAAGTGCTAGCTTGTTTCTTCCGTCGCTCTCACTCTCGCTCTCTCGATGGAGCCAATCTCGCCCCACCCGCCCCCACCAAGCCCACTAGGATTGGCCACAGCCACCACTGCACCGAGTAGATTCAGTCCCAGCCGCCTCCACCGCCCGAACCTCTCTCTCTCTAGGTGCAGTGAGCCACCGGTCCCCTCTCATTCTTCTTATGACGTTCCCCCCTAGCTCTCCTATTGGAGCAAGGCCTGCATTTCTCTCCCAACGANCCCAGCCGCCTCCACCGCCCCAACCTCTCTCTCTCTCTCTCTCTCTCTCTAGGTGCAGTGAGCCACCGGTCCCCTCTCATTCTTCTTATGCCGTTCCCCCCTAGCTCTCCTATTGGAGCAAGGCCTGCATTTCTCTCCCAACGCTTGCAACCACCCACCCCACCGCTGCTTCTCTCGCCACAGCTAAATGGTAGTACAAATTTGCACACCTCCTTCTCTCATTGGTAGCCTCAGTCTCAATGGTTGACATAACATAATTTTTTTTATTACCTGATTATATCTAATGATTATGTCACTATTAATTTTAAATATATTATTGATACACCACCAACAAATTTTCATCTTTCAACACGAATCTCGAGGCATAACACAAATCTCAAGATGATATTTTAAGCAAGAAACATTCAATCTTGATGAAAAATCATCCAGAGCTATGATTTCAGCAAAATTATAGTCAAGCTGACCTGTTTAATGAGATGGACCTAATAATATGAAAACTAGCCCAATCCAAGTCAAATCAAGCTCAAATCAAGTCATTAAACCACAAATAGAAGATTTATGAATGCATTTGGAAAGTAAAGCGACTGTCAAATATGACAAGTTTATACTCAAATCGAGCGGCTCAACAAGACGAATCCAACGAGCCCAATATCACTCAATTCTGACATCATTAAGACACTCAAATGTCCATTAAACGCTGTACGATCGAGGGAAGCTCTCTGGACCGTTCGATTAAAATGGTTCATATTCCTACATTAATTGTACCCAGAACACTATAAATAGAGCTCCACCCCTCTCATGAGAGGAGAGGAAGTCTAGAGAGAGAGCCTGAGGTCTTGAGGAGAAGCTGCAGCTCAGCATCACCACCAATCGTCGCCGACCGTCGTTGACCACCGCCGACCGTCGTCAACCTCCACCTACCGTCATCAATCACCACCAACCAGATGTCGTTAGTCGACATTGTAATAAAAAAAATATAGTTACCCTTTCCCGTCTGTGAGACAAGATTTCTGTAATCATTAATTAATAGTGAATTTCCACAACTGGGTCAAATCTCGTGGTTTTTCCCTAACGGATTTTCAACGTAAAAACTTCTAGAGTCATCACCGCTTGTTTTCTATTTCATCTGTATGTGTGCTGAACTTTCGTACAACGCTAAGACGATAGTCAGTTACTCTACCGCCGCGAATTTTCTAGCACGCATCAATTATAACAACTACAATCAATTGCATTAAAATTCCTTCTGTTTTGTTATTCATTTCAAATTCAGTTGTGGAGATAAAGTTTATCAGATTTGTTGTTCGTTAGTGTTTTCTGAAGATTTTAAGCATTACCACCTCTACTTCGGGATTCATTTTTGTATCACAGTATGGTTTTTTATAATTATAGTTGAGAGTTAGCTTCTTTGATCTTGTTTTATAATTGACAATCGAGTGTCGATGAACATTTCCTGTTTGTTTATTTCAGAGAAAAAATCAACCCATTCAAGTTCCATGTAATTCGAACTTAGAAGATTCAAAGTGAAAAATTTTAAGGACTCTACAACTGGATCCAAATAGTAACATGGTCAATTTAACAAGTCGTTTCCATGTTGGCACGGGTTTTATAGCATCACTTATATCAGATGATGAAGTTTGTAGACTCATTTTAACTGAAGCTTCTCGTCAGATATTATTAGTGATTATGTTGAAGTGGAGACTCACTATAGTGACTGCCTAGCCATGGACGTTGTGACAATGCTGCAAAACATTTCATAACATGATAAGCAAATTTTTATTTCCACACCTACTGTCCCTAGGCCACAATCGCCTCGATTTGTTGTATACCCTTACAAACATAACATCACACAGTTTGCAATGCCTGAGAAGACTATGAGGCAATGAACAATGACTCAGCTATGGGTTTTAAAACAGTAGTTAAGAAGATAACCTGCATCACAACAACCTGGTTTAGGCAGGTCATGGCCTTATTAAGTATTACTCAATCAGAAATATTGAAGATGCAGGTACCATGATTTCCAATAATGACTACGCTCATTTTTGTCAGAAGACAACGAGAATGGGATGAAGAAGTTGTATTCAATGGATCATCCAATAGCACATTGCTCCATACGGAGTGGATATACCTGAGAGTTAATTGAAGGTATGTGCTTTCCAAGCAAGCAGGACCTCGAGCTTGCAATGAGCAGTCGGTCAATTATTACTAACGTGTAGTTTCAAACAATTTACTAAAATAAATAATAAAAAAACTACACTGTAGTTTGTGCACATTTCAATAATCCATGCAGAGCTTGCATGCTCAAAATGTTTGCCAACATCCCTCCCCCTCTACTGGTTTCACCCAAAATAATCGCCCTCGCGACCAAACACTCACGATACAAGTCACAGTCAGAGCTGAGAAGGCAACAAAGGGATTGTGATGTGCAAAGACCCCCATTTTTGTCCTCCTTTTGGTCCGCAAAGAGCTGATGAAAAATATGACATGAATCATGACAAAAAAGCCACATGAGAGTTTGTTTCATTTTGAATTACAGGATTTAGTAAATCTTGGATTTATTGCAAACTGACATCATTTTAGGATTTAAGAGACCAAAGTATTTATGGATGAGTTTTGGCCATTTGGCAGGATTTATGCAAAATCCCGCATAAATCCTGCTTAAAACCAGCTACCAAACCGCCCCTAAAAGTTAAACACACTTTTTAATGCATAGTTTTATAATATCAAGGCAATATAAGTGTAAATATAAAAAGATGTAAATACATAAGAATTGTGTGGTATGTAACAGAAATACAATTGATTAACCAAAATGACAAATGATGTAGTAGATAATTTTACAAGTCTGCCAAAAATTCATATAGATTTTCCCAGGACATGTTTCTTATTTAGAAGCTTGTAAAAATACCTTATCAAAGTTTTTAATTCAATCTTGTCGAAAGAAGTAAATTAAATTATGAACATGCAGGTCTAGGTTTAGGTTTTCATAAGTTAAATCTAGAAAGATTGACATACATACCATTCAATTCTTATATATTTACATATGATTAAACTTCAGTTTTTACATACATTTCATCGTACTTATATATGAAAAAGTGTATTTCACTTTTTAAAAGTTAAAATGGAGGTATTTTTTATGTGATATGAAAGATTTGGATGGTATAAATGTAAAAAGCAAAGTATAGGTGTTATTTACATAAAAAAATAATGCAATATATGTAAAAGATACTTAAATTTATTGAAAGAAAAGTAGATAAAGACAACCGCCTGACCTGGCATGGTGTATTCGACATATGACCAAGTTTTGTCCTAAGTTGATCTTCGCTAAGATCTGAGCTGAACATGTCGTCATCGCCCATATATGCACAAAGAGAGTGGTACCTTAATAAAGCAGCAATAGATTAGCCGAAATGAAGAACCTATGGACGATCTCAATGATGTCGGATGCATATAAATAAGCACAAATCACAAAGGTTTCCGGCCGCCACACAAGGTCTCTTTTATATCTCAAGGAGAAAAAGAGATTTCAATGTATTATTAACATTTAAAAGGGTGTATAAGGCATATATGAGAGCACAATAAAATATAAGAAAGATTGACATACGCACCATTTTATGCCTATGAATTTACAAATATAACACCTAAGCTTCAATTTTTACATATATCTCACCTCACCCATGCATTGAAAGGTGTATTTCACTATTTAAAAGTTAAAAAAATGATAATTTTTATGTGATATGAAAGATTTGGGCGGTATAAATGTTAAAAGTACATTTTAAATGTTAGATATGTAAATAAATAGTAATTGGGTGGTATGTATTTAAATGCCCAAAAATATAAATTAACAAGGAATAATAGCAAGGATGAGCATAACAATCTAAAATAATCTTTCCAATATTAGAAAACCCATCTAATAAACAAATACTACTAAATAAGCCTAAATATGCCAACACTCCCTCCTAAGATGGGGCATTTATGTTTATGAGCTCTAGTTTGCTACATAAATGGGAATAAATATAGTTGACCTAGAGTCTTAGTAAATATATCTACCACATGTTATGAGGTGGAAATATGAAAAATACTTTTTTTTTTTTTTTGGAAAAACATAGTATCTTCCATGAAAGAATGGTTGCATACTTCAAAATCTTTGTTTCACTCCTGAAAGATAGGATTACTGACAATATAAATAGCAATATGATTGTCATGATATAGCATAACAAGGAAGCTATATATGTATAATATATGATGGTGTCGTCTTCTCCCGCTATCGGCTTTGCTAGCNGACAATATAAATAGCAATATGATTGTCATGATATAGCATAACAAGGAAGCTATATATGTATAATATATGATGTCGTCGTCTTCTCCCGCTATCGGCTCTGCTAGCGTTTCGACTCATGACGAACCATAGTAATTGTAATGGCATTTCGCATCAGATCCTAATTACGTCTTCTTCGACGCAGTCTTCTCCTCGTTGTGTTTTCTCCGTCGCCGTCAACTCGCGTCATCTGCTTCGAGGTCGACTATGGCTCGCATCTTTCTGCATCTCGCGAACGTGCGTTGTCTGCTTCGCATGTCCACATCTGCGTCCGCGTCGAATGTGCGGCTTGCGTCTGTGTCTTCTCCGTCGTCTTCTTCGCACGTTCGCGTCCTCCTGTTTCAATGCCGACAGTTGACTATGGGGACTTTGAAGTAGTCTGTCGCAGATTCTGTTGCAGCTCGTTTTCTGTTTCGACGCTGTGCTTGCCCGAAAAATTCTCTAGCTTCGTTTCGTCTGTGTGTCGGGGACCTCACAGCAGGTGAAAGCCGACAGATCTCCCTGCTCTGATGGCGCTCCCTTCTTCTTTGGTTGAACCGGACAAAACCTCATTTGCCCACATGGTGGGTAATCTTAGGTGGAGTCGGCGGTTTTCTTCCCCTTAAGTTATAAGGATTGTCGCGATGGTACAAATGATTGCCCTTTTGTTAAGAAGAGAAGTAGAAAAGGTGGGAAAACAACAATTTTTTTCTTTGACTTAGGAATTTCAACCATAATGGAGAAATTCAAGTTTGCTCTTATTGAAAAATTTCAGTGGGGACACCCCCTATAAAAGTTATTAGAAAGAGTGCTGATGATCTTAAACTAGTAGGCAAGTGGAAAGTGAGACTCATGGATGAGAGGCATGTGTTGATTCAACTAACCGTGGCTGAAGACTACACTCGAATTTTTTTCAAGAAATACTTAATATTGCAGGCAAATCAATGAAGTTACTCAAACGGTCTCCTGATTTCAACCCAAGTCACGAACCTCCCACTGTACCGGTATGGTTTAGTCTACTTGGTCTCAAACTGCACTTTTTTCATCATCAAGTTCTCTATTCTATATCCTTGAGGACTCTATGAAGCTAGATCTACCCACTTTCAATATAACCAGACCTTCTGTGGCTAGAATACTTGTGGAAAGAGATAGTCCTTTACCTGATGTTACTGAAGTCTAGCTGGACACAACTCATAATGCATATTGGCAACAAATCATTATGGAATACAAACCTCTATATTGTACCAACTGTAAGATGTTTGGCATACCTTGATAGAGACCACAAGCTCTATCCTAAGTTGAAATCTAAGGTTCAAGTGAATAAGGACGAAGGCTAACCCCACTGCTCTGGACATTTTAGTTCCACCTGGGGAGGATACTACCAGATAAGAGGTGTTTGTTGCCCATCTGGACCCTCCCCTGACACTGCTGTTACTGTTTTTTGCGATTGATGTGATGTTGGCACCTTCAAACCCTATAGAAAATAATACCGAATGACTATTACCAACAAAATAGCGTTCAAACTGATAATCAAGAGAGCCTCGCAGCTCCCCATCTTCAAAAAGTATCCAGTGTAGAGACAACTCATACTTCACATATACTAGAACCTATTGTGGGTACTATGGTTGGTATATCTTCTGCTACAGCTCTACAACCTCATCAGACTGATTCTACGAAAGAAAAATGATAGGTTTACACTTCCAGGGGGAAGAAGAAGAATGAAGATCTACTTGAACTTAGGAATCTTATGGATGATACTTTGGTTACTTCAGGTAACAGTACGCACCTTATCAATTTATTAACTAGATTCCTTCCGAAAACTAGAGGCAGGGGCTGGACTAAATTGGGATGACCCTCACTTTTTTCCGCACCCTGGTGGGTTTTTTATTTTTATATGTACCCTTTTTGACTTTTTTGTATGTCTTGTAGTGTGTGGGTTGGGTGCCTATTTTTTAGACCCACTCATACAACCTATATGTATCTTTTCACTTTAATATATTAGCCATTGAGCTTTTTTCCCAAAAAAAAGCATAACAAGAAAGCTAAACTCTCCTTAAAGAATTTTAAACTATATCATTAGTTTACATTCAACGCCTTACAATTAACGCATGCATATAACTAAATACGTATACAAATTCAATATAAATAAATTCACTAAAGAAGTTTCAGTTAAAAAATTGAGATAATTACATACATAACACCTGAAACATTGTTATTTACAAAATCTATAACCCAAGTGATATTTTTGAACTATCGAACCAAAGTATTTACATGTGTCACGATCAAATCATTGAGAATTTGATAAAAATGTAAAATATGGGTTGGGGTTTTATCATGAATTTTTATATTTGAGTGAGAATTTGAAAAATGAATGAAAGAAGGTGCTAGATTTGTAAATAGCAGTGTTTCAGCTGCTATGCATGTAAAAGTATAATAGAGGCCCTCCTTTTCATTCCCTATTTAATCAATGGAACCCCTAGAAGGTTTGCATAGCAAAATGTTGTAAAGAGGAATTGGTGGTAGAACAGAAGTTTGTCCATTGTGCTATTATTCAAGAAGCAGAAGAAAAAGATAATATATCCAACAGCTTCTGAGAAAAAGTAAAGCCGTAAATGGTTTACAAAATGACAGGCAGAGAAGAGCCCAACATATAAAGTACCCAGAAGTAGATATTTACGAAGAGAAACCGCTAAGAAGAAAAATGATAGAGGATTTAAGAAATTAAGATGGCCAGTAACTTGGACTTGAAAATGTACATAAAAGAAACCATTTTAATAAAGTGTAAATTTTATTACACCTTCATCATTAATGAAAGCTATCAGTGCAAAGATTTTGAATGAATAAAACTATTAAAATAAAGATTACAACACCTCTGCCGATAAAGGCAACATAACAAAAAAAAGGCGATAAAGATAAAATCATGGCGATATATTAACAAAAAATTAATCTAATGAACAAGAGAAAAATAAAAATGAACTAAAATAATATGACGCACCTGTAGGCTGTAATTGGTGCATCTGGATTTGCTTCTCGAGGCATTAAATCCATTGACCGGTCTTCATTCATCATGCTTAGAGCTAAGTCTATCATTTCAGCAGTTTCAGGTAGCGTTGCACGATATTCCCGATCACTTACTGGAGCCTATTTAATAATGCCATAACTTAATTAATTCTGCTCAATAGTCATCAAAGAAGTAGCCCTAAAAGATCATAAAGCTCTAAGATCGAGGTTATTATGAACTATCGTGGGTCTGAGGATAGTCAAATAAAGAGCATGAGAACCATAAATACTAAGCTATTGTAACTATTTGATTCATTTTGTGGTAGGTAACAATAAATTTTTTAGTTAGATAGTCATCCTTGGTGTAAAAGTTAAGTTGTCCCATTGTAAGAGGATGAGGGTCTAATTTATTTAAACAAATTCTTTGCTAATATAGGCTTAGTATAAAGTATCAAAATAATGCTATGCTATTTACATGAGATCATTTTAGTCCCAGAGCCTCTAAACGTGTCAAATTAATCCCTAGACACTTTTAATGTTGGTTGAAATAGTCTCCAAGAAAAACAATTTTAACGACTTAAAATAGTCTACAAGTTAAACGGACACTTTTATAGACTTTGTGACTATATGAATCTTTACAAAAAAAATGGTGAATCACTTCGAAAATTTTCTCTACAGGGTTAAGATTAGGACTATAAACGAGCCGAGCTTGACCAAGCTCAGGCTTGACTCGTGTTCGGCTCGTTCGAAATTGTTCGTGTTCTAAATCGGCTTGTGTTCGAAACCGGCTCGTGAACAGTGTGTTCGTGTTTGGTTCGATTTAAATATTTGTGTTCGGCTCCAATTTGACTCGTTAAAATTAAACTGAAAAAATAGATGTAGAGTGTTGGATTCGAACTTGAACCAAATATATGCAAAAGAATGCACATAACCACATTACCACATGAACAGTTATGTTTTAAACTTAGATATAAATATATATAATATATTATTATATAAATAATATATTTAATATATTATTATATAAATAATTATATAATTTTTTTTTATTTCGAGCTAAAACGAGCCGAACACGAATGAACAAAGTGTTGTTTGTGTTCGGCTCGTTTATAATTCAAGCTTTAAAAATTTGTTTGTGTTCGGCTCGTTTACTTAACGAACGAACTAAACACAAGTTACTTAACGAACCGAACACAAGCTGTTCACGAACGAGTTTTTTTGACAGCCCTAGTTAATATTATGTGCATCCCCAAATGCAACAATTAGAGAGAGCTTTACGATTGTATATGCCAACTTCTTGAAACATAGGGTTTTATTTACCTCATCACATTGCATGTTTATGTATTCTCTCCATTGATGAATTTGACAGTCATGTTTTATACAAGGGGCATGAAGTCACGCACAAAATAGGATCAGATTGGCCATTAGAGCAATTTTGTTAAATTTTATTATTGTTATGCAGTAAGAACTACAAAACACAGTGATTGTCGTGATATGGACTTCTGGTTCATTCAGATTGATAAATGCATCATTATATATTTTGTTGATTGTTTGTGTCGCTATTTTTGCGGCTTAGCTGTGACTTTAATACTGCTGGTTCTAATGTTACAGATGTGTCGTAATCAACATGAACATTATTAGTATTCCCACGGTGGTTTAAGCATTTGATAGTATTCTCGGAAGCTGAGAGCACAACTCAAGCATCTAATCACCATCTAAGTTCCTGTGAGGCCCGCATGCTGCACCAATCTACCTTGCTATTTGCTTCCTGCTCGGGACATCCACAACTTGTTCGATCTCATCTCTTGCTCGATGCTTTGCTCGTGCCTCTTTAAAGTGACTGATCCACATCTTCTTTGCCTCCCTCTCACTCATCTCACCCTTTCGCTCTCGATCGCTCAATTCACCTTCACTCCCTTCCTTTGCCTTGACCCACATTTTAATAATGAGGAACCACTAGCATCCGTTCAATTGAACCGATGTTAGGCAGTTCCTATATCTCTCTAAGCATTACAAAATCATTCTATGGTTTGAAAACTTTATCATGTCAATCGCATAAGCTCTCGAGTGAGTCAAGTGGATAAGAAAACCTCTAATATTTTATGAGATTTTTTAATTAAAAATGGACTAATTTGGAAAAAAAATTGAAAAGAAAAAATAAAATTAACAAATAATCCTAAAAGGTATGAGACAAATCTTAAACATTTTTTAGAAAATATTTTGAGCATTCTACTAGCTTACACATATTTTGAGACACAACCTTCATTTTCTAGCTAAAAAATTGAGTAACCCACCAAAATTATTGAAAATGATTAAAAATATATAATGAGGAGAAAGTATTGAGAATGAAGCATATATATTCATATTATGACACTTTTTCATACATTAATATGCTCGAAGCTTTATAAATGGATCAAGTTTTCCTTTGATGATGACCAATCCCAGCTGCCAACAAAAATTGCTAGGAGTCTACTGCAATTTGACCGTCCTTTGAATTCAAGCAACGAGCCAAAGTTGACCTTAATAATGTAGACTGACATCAACTTGGACATACGCATAGGCGGTAAACCTTTCCTATACTATCACGACCTGGTTTGAGAGTTTGAAATACTAAGGCGAGAACACCCTCNGAAAATATTTTGAGCATTCCTGTACTAGCTTACACATATTTTGAGACACAACCTTCATTTTCTTGCTAAAAATTTGAGTAACCCACCAAAATTATTGAAAATGATTAAAAATATATAATGAGGAGAAAATATTGAGAATGAAGCATATATTCATATTAGGACACTTTTTCATACATTAATATGCTGGAAGCTTTATAAATGGATCAAGTTTTCCTTTGATGATGACCAATCCCAGCTGCCAACAAAAATTGCTAGGAGTCTACTGCAATTTGACCGTCCTTTGAATTCAAGCAACGAGCCAAAGTTGACCTTAATAATGTAGACTGACATCAACTTGGACATACGCATAGGCGGTAAACCTTTCCTATATTATCACGACCTGGTTTGAGAGTTTGAAATACTAAGGCGAGAACACCCTATCAAATAGAAAAAAAATAATTAAGTTTCATTTCATAATTAAATCTAATCTAAAACATATTAAAAAAACATTATATTTCATAAAACTTTAATTTACAAACAGTTCATAAAAATTTAAATTTTTACAACTGCCAAAAAATAAAAGCCGAAATGTAANTATTAAAAAAACATTATATTTCATAAAACTTTAATTTACAAACAGTTCATAAAAATTTAAATTTTTACAACTACCAAAAAATAAAAGCCGAAATGTACTTATTAGTCTGAGGTCCTCGACGTTGTACACATACTCTCTAGAATCTATTTATTCTCAAGGTACTTTTCCTGAAAAATTATTAGAAGTTGAAGGTGTGAGTCAAACTAATCAGTGAGTAAATATATTTTTATTTTGTAATAGTTCTTTTTATTTATGAAAGCAGTCGCAACTGTTTTTAGCACTTTTTTTTTAAATGCAAAATTCATATTATTCAAAGGTTAAATAAAATAAAAAATTAAAATATGATATATGCATGCATATGTGGAGTCACCGTAAAATGGTACCGACAGGGAATTCAATATGCTCGTGCACGTAAAATAGAAATGAAAATGGAAATGGTGTCTATCTTTTTGATGAGTTTTAGAAATGTTAAACATATATTTTTAGTATACATTTAGTGATGACTCTCCTGATGGATAATATAATTGAAATAAACACTTGGTAGAATTTCCTTATTATCTTCCNTAGTTCTTTTTATTTATGAAAGCAGTCGCAACTGTTTTTAGCACTTTTTTTTAAAATGCAAAATTCATATTAGTCAAAGGTTAAATAAAATAAAAAATTAAAATATGATATATGCATGCATATGTAGAGTCACCGTAAAATGGTACCGACAGGGAATTCAATATACTCGTGCACGTAAAATAGAAATGAAAATGAAAATGGTGTCTATCTTTTTGATGAGTTTTAGAAATGTTAAACATATATTTTTAGTATACATTTAGTGTTGACTCTCCTGATGGATAATATAATTGAAATAAACACTTGGTAGAATTTCCTTATTATCTTTTTCTAAGTGTTTACAGTTTTTTAAAATATTATTATAATTTAGAGACATTTTACTCATTAAATAATTTAATTCATATCTTCAGTTGCTAATATTCTCAGAAAAAATGGCAGAGCATAAATGAATCCTAGAGAGTGTGTACATACATCGAGGAGCTCAATCGGATAGGTATTGCATTTTAATTTTTAGTTTCTGCCAATTGTAAGAAATTAAAATTTGTATGAACTGTTTGTTAATTAAAGTTTTATTAAATAGAATGACCTATTTGTGTTTTGAATTAGGTTTAATTATGAAATAAAAATGTTTGGATGGTTAATTTTTTCTGTTTGATTGTATGTTCTTGCCTTGGTATTCCTAGCTCTTGAACAGGATCGTGACACAAATTTTGGGAAACTAGACTACCTTAACTTGGTGTGAGACAATTTTGAATGACAGGAAGAGTCACCCGGATGAAGTTAAAAAACATTGATAGCGCCAAAAAAATATTTTTTTATGCTAAAAGGGATCTTGCCAATCTATCAAAATCTTAGGTTCAACAAAACACCGCATCAATAATGAAAATTCAACAATGATAAGTAGTGCAGCCAGCTCACCAAGTTTTGTATCGGTTATATTTGAGTTTCAAACTAAAAATTCAGAGAATTACAATATGAGCCATGTTCTAAAGTACGCATAAACCCTATCTGCGGGCAAAGAGTATTAAGAACCTCACTACATGACAGGAAAGTCCNATGTCGGATGCATATAAATAAGCACAAATCACAAAGGTTTCCGGCCGCCACACAAGGTCTCTTTTATATCTCGAGGAGAAAAAGAGATTTCAATGTATTATTAACATTTAAAAGGGTGTATAAGGCATATATGAAAGCACAATAAAAATATAAGAAAGATTGACATACGCACCATTTTATGCCTATGAATTTACAAATATAACACTTAAGCTTCAATTTTTACATATATCTCACCTCACCTATGCATTGAAAGGTGTATTTCACTATTTAAAAGTAAAAAAAATGATAATTTTTATGTGATATGAAAGATTTGGGTGGTATAAATGTTAAAAGTACATTTTAAATGTTAGATATGTAAATAAATAGTAATTGGGTGGTATGTATTTAAATGCCCAAAAATATAAATTAACAAGGAATAATAGCAATGACAAGCATAAAAATCTAAAATAATCTTTCCAATATTAGAAAACCCATCTAATAAACAAATACTACTAAATAAGCCTAAATATGCCAACACTCCCTCTTAAGATGGGGCATTTATGTTTATGAGCTCTAGTTTGCTACATAAATGGGAATAAATATAGCTGTCCTAGAGTCTCAGTAAATATATCTACCACATGTTATGAGGTGGAGATATGAAAAATACATTTTTTTTTTTGGAAAAACATAGTATCTTCCATGAAATAATGGTTGCATACTTCAAAATCTTTGTTTCACTCCTGAAAGATAGGATTACTGACAATATAAATAGCAATATGATTGTCATGATATAGCAAAACAAGAAAGCTATATATGTATAATATATGATGGCGTCGTCTTCTCCCGCTATCGGCTCTGCTCGGGTTTCGACTCATGACGAACCATAGTAATTGTTACAGCATTTCGCATCAGATCCTAATCGCGTCTTCTTCGACGTCGTCTTCTCCAGCTATCGGCTTTGCTAGAGTTTCGACTCATGACGAACCATAGTAATTGTTATGGCATTTCGCATCAGATCCTAATCGCGTCTTCTTCGACGCCATCTTCTCCTCGTTGTGTTTTCTTCGTCGTCGTCAACTCGCGTCATCTGCTTCGACGTTGACTACGACTCACATCTTTCTGCAACTCGCGAACGTGCGTCGTCTGCTTTGCATGTCCGCATCTGCGTCTGCGTCGAATGTGCGACTTGCGTCTGCGTCTTCTCCACCGTCTTCTTTGCATGTTCGAATCCCCCTGTTTTGATGCCGACAACTGCATATGGGGACTTTGCACTAGTCTGTCGCAGATTCTGTTGCAGCTCATTTTCTATTTCGACGTTGTGCTTGCCCAAAAAATTCTCTAGCTTTGTTTTGTCTGCGTGTCGGGGACCTCACAACAGGTGAACGCAGACAGATCTCCCTGCTCTGATGGCGCTCCCTTCTTCTTTGGTTGAACTGGACAAAACCTCATTTGCCCACATGGTGGGTAATCTTAGGTGGAGTCGATGGTTTTCTTCCCCTTAAGTTATAAGGATTGTCGCGATGGTACAGATGATTGCCCTTTTGTTAAGAAGAGAAGTAGAAAAGGTGAGAAAACAACAATCTCTTTCTTTGACTTAGAAATTTCAACCCTGATAGAGAAATTCAAGTTTGCTCTTATTGAAAAATTTCAGTGGGGACACCCGCCTCTGAAAATTATTAGAAAGAGTACTAATGATCTTAAACTAGTAGGCAAGTGGAAAGTGAGACTCATGGATGAGAGACATGTGTTGATTCAACTAACCGCGGCTGAAGACTACACTCGAATTTTCTTCAAGAAATATCTTAATATTGCAGGCAAATCAATGAAGTTACTCAAGCGGTCTCCTGATTTCAGCCTAAGTCACAAACCTCCCACTATACTGGTATGGTTTAGTCTACTTGGTCTCAAGTTGCACTTTTTTCATCATCAAGTTCTCTATTCTATATCATTGAGGACTCTATGAAGATAGATCTACCCATTTTCAATCTAACCAGATCTTCTGTGGCCAGAATACTTGTGGAAAGAGATATTACTTTACCTGATGTTACTGAAGTTTAGTTGGACACAACTCATAATGCATATTGGCAACAAATCGTTATGAAATACAAACCTCCATATTGTACCAACTGTAAGATGTTTGACATACCTTGATAAATACCACAAGCTCTATCCTAAGTTAAATCTAAGGTTCAAGTGAATAAGGATGAGGGCTAACCCCGCTGCTCTGTACATTTTAGTTCCACCTAGGGAGGATACTACCAGATAAGAGGTGTCTGTTGCCCCTTTGGACCCTCCCTTGACACTGCTGTTACTGTTCCTGCGATTGATGTGATGTTGGCACCTTCAAAACCTATAGAAAATAATACTGAATGATTATTACCAACAAAGGATAGAGTTCAAACTGATAATCAAGAGAACCTCGCAGCTCCCCATCTTCAAGAAGTATCCGGTGTAGAGGCAACTCATACTTCACATATACTAGAACCTATTGTGGGTACTATGGTTGGTATTCCTTCTGCTACAGCTCTACAATCTCATCAGACTGATTCTTCGAAAGAAAAATGACAGGTTTACACTTCCAGGGGGAAGAAGAAGAATGAAGATCTACTTGAGCTTAGGAATCTTATGGATGATACTTTGGTTACTTCGGGTAATAGTACGCACCTTACCAGTTTATTAACTAGATCCCTTCCGAGAACTAGTGGCAGGGGCTAGACTAAATTTGGATGACCCTCACTTTTTCTGCACCATGGTGGTTTTTTTATTTTTATATGTACCCTTTTTGATTTTTGTGTGTGTGTTGTAGTGTGTGGGTTGGGTGCCTATTTTTTGGACCCACTCATACAACCTATATGTATCTTTTCACTTTAATATATTAGCCATTGGGCTTTTTTCCTAAAAAAAAGCATAACAAGAAAGCTAAACTCTCCTTAAGAATTTTAAACTATATACATTCAACGTCTTACAATTAATGCATGCATATAACTAAATAAGTATATGAATTCAATATAAATAAATGCACTAAAAAAGTTTCAGTTAAAAAATTGAGATAATTACATACATAACACCTGAAACATTGTTATTTACAAAATCTATAACCCAAGTGATATTTTTGAACTATCGAACCAAAGTATTTACATGTGTCACGATCAAATCATTGAGAATTTGATAAAAATGTAAAATATGGGTTGGGGTTTTATCATGAATTTTTATATTTGAGTGAGAATTTGAAAAATGAATGAAAGAAGGTGCTAGACTGCTATGCATGTAAAAGTATAATAGAGGCCCCCCTTTTCATTCCCTATTTAATCAATGGAAACCCTAGAAGGTTTGCATAGCAAAATGCTGTAAAGAGGAATTGGTGGTAGAACCAGAAGTTTGTCCATTGTGCTATTATTCAAGAAGCAGAAGAAAAAGATAAGTAAAGCAGTAAATGGTTTACAAAATGACAGGCAGAGAAGAGCCCAGCATATAAAGTACCCAGAAGTAGATATTTACGAAGAGAAACAGCTAAGAAGAGAAATGATAGAGGATTTAACAAATTAAGATGGCCAGTAACTTGGACATGAAAATGTACATAAAAGAAACCATTTTAATAAAGTGTAAATTTTATTACCCCTTCATCATTAATGAAAGCTATCAGTGCAAAGATTTTGAATGAATAAAACTATTAAAATAAAGATTACAACACCTATGCCTATAAAGGCAACATAACAAAAAAAAAGGCGATAAAGATAAAATCATGGCGATATATTAACAAAAACTTAATCTAATGAACAAGATAAAAATAAAAATGAACTAAAATAATATGACACACCTGTAGGCTGTAATTGGTGCATCTGGATTTGCTTCTCGAGGCATTAAATCCATTGAGCGGCCTTCATTCATCATGCTTAGAGCTAAGTCTATCATTTCAGCAGTTTCAGGTAGCGTTGCACGATATTCCCGATCACTTACTGGAGCCTATTTAATAATGCCATAACTTAATTAATTCTGCTCAATAGTCATCAAAGAAGTAGCCCTAAAAGATCATAAAGCTATAAGATCGAGGTTATTAAGAACTATCGTGGGTCTGAGGACAGTCAAATAAAGAGCATGAGAACCATAAATACTAATCTATTGTAACTATTTGATTCATTTTGTAGTAGGTAACAATAAATTTTTTAGTTAGATAGTCATCCTTGGTGTAAAGGTTAAGTTGTCCCATTGTAAGAGGATGAGGGGCTAATTTATTTAAACAAATTCTTCGCTAATATAGGCTTAGTATAAAGTATCAAAATAATCCTCAGCTATTTAGATGAGACCATTTTAGTCCCAGAGCCTCTAAACGTGTCAAATTAATCCCTAGACACTTTTAATGTTGATTGAAATAGTCTCCATGAAAAACGATTTTAACGACTTAAAATAGTCTACAAGTTAAACGGAAACTTTTATAGACTTTGTGACTATATGAATCTTTACAAAAAAAATGGGGGATCACTTCAAAAATTTTCTCTACAGGGTTAAGATTAGGACCGTAAACGAGCCGAGCTTGAGCGAGCTCAGGCTTGACTCGTGTTCGGCTCGTTCAAAATTGTTCGTGTTCGAAATCGGCTCGTGTTCGAAACCGGCTCGTGAACAGTGTGTTCGTGGTCGGCTCGATTTAAATATTCGTGTTCGGCTCGAAATTGACTCATTAAAATTAAACTGAAAAAATAGATGTAGAGTGTTGGATTCGAACCTGAACCAAATATATGCAAAAAAATACACATAACCACATTATCACATGAACAATTACGTTTTAAACTTAGATATAAATATATATAATATATTATTATATAAATTATATATGTAATATATTATTATATAAATAATTATATAATTTTTTTTTATTTCGAG
>JXCR01070961.1:309192-333604 GCA_002079205.1 Phalaenopsis hybrid cultivar | reverse complement strand
GTGTTCGGCTCGTTTATAATTCAAGCTTTAAAAATTTGTTTGTGTTCGGCTCGTTTACTTAACGAACGAGCCGATAACGAGCCAAACACAAGCTGTTCACGAACGACGAGTTTTTTTGACAGCCCTGTTAATATTATGTGCATCCCCAAATGCAACAATTAGAGAGAGCTTTACGATTGTATATGCCAGCTTCTTGAAACATAAGGTTTATTTACCTCATCACATTGCATGTTTATGTATTCTCTCCATTGATGGTTTGCAGTCATGCTTCATACAAGGGGCGTGAAGGCACGCATAAAATAGAATCAGATTGGCCATTAGAGCATTTTTGTTAAATTTTATTATTGTTATGCAGTAAGAACTGCAGAACACAGTGATTGACGTGATATGGACTTCTGGTTCATTCAGATTGATAAATGCATCATTATACATTTTGTTGATTGTTTGTGTCGCTATTTTTGTGGCTTAGTTGTGACTTTAATACTGCTGGTTCTAGTGTTACAGGTTTGTCGTAATCAACATGAACATTGTTAGTATTCCCACGGTGGTTTAAGCATTTGATAATATTCTCAGAAGCTGAGAGCACAACTCAAGCATCTAATCACCATCTAAGTTCCTGTGAGGCCCGCATGCAGCACCCATCTGCCTTGCTATTTGCTTCCTGCTCGAGACATCCACAACTTGTTCGATCTCATCTCTTGCTCACTGCTTTGCTCGTGCCTCTTTAAAGTGACTGATCCACATCTTCTTTGCCTCCCTCTCACTCGTCTCACCCTTTCGCTCTCGATCGCTCAATTCACCTTCACTCCCTCCCTTTGCCTTGACCCACATTTTAATAATGAGGAACCACTAGCATCCGTTCGATTGAACCGACGCTAGGCAGTTCCTATATCTCTTTAAGCATTACAAAATCATTCTATGGTTTGAAAACTTTATCATGTCAATCGCATAAGCTCTCGAGTGAGTCAAGTGGATAAGAAAAGCTCTAATATTTTATGAGATTTTTTAATTAAAAATGGACTAATTTGGAAAAAAAATTGAAAATAAAAAATAAAATTAACAAATAATCCTAAAAGGTATGAGACAAATCTTAAATATTTTTTAGAAATTATTTTGAGCATTCCTGTACTAGCTTACACATATTTTGAGACACAACCTTCATTTTCTTGCTAAAAAATTGAGTAACCCACCAAAATTATTGAAAATGATTAAAAATATATAATGAGGAGAAAATACTGAGAATGAAGCATATATATTCATATTAGGACACTTTTTCATACATTAATATGCTGGAAGCTTTATAAATGGATCACGTTTTCCTTTGATGATGACCAATCCCAGCTGCCAACAAAAATTGCTAGGAATCTACCGCAATTTGACCGTCCTTTGAATTCAAGCAACGAGCCAAAGTTGACTTTAATAATGTAGACTGACATCAACTTGGACATACGCATAGCTGGTAAACCTTTCCTATATTATCACGACATGGTTTGAGAGTTTGAAATACTAAGGCGAGAACACCCTCTCAAATAGAAAAAAATAACTAAGTTTCATTTCATAATTAAATCTAATCTAAAACATATTAAGAAAACATTATATTTCATAAAACTTTAATTTACAAACAGTTCATAAAAATTTAAATTTTTACAACTGCCAAAAAATAAAAGCCAAAATGTAATACTTATCGGTCTGAGGTCCTCGACGTTGTACACATACTCTCTAGAAACTATTTATTCTCTAGGTACTTTTCCTGAAAAATTATTAGAAGCTGAAGGTGTGAGTCAAACTAATCAGTGAGTAAATATATTTTTATTTTGTAATAGTTCTTTTTATTTATGAAAGCAGTCGCAACTGTTTTTAGCACTTTTTTTTAAAATGCAAAATTCATATTATTCAAAGGTTAAATAAAATAAAAAATTAAAATATGATATATAAATGCATATGTGGAGTCACCGTAAGATGGTACCGACAAGGAATCCAATGTACTCGTGCACGTAAAACAGATATGAAAATGGAAATGGTGTCTATCTTTTTGATGAGTTTTAGAAATGTTAAACATATATTTTTAGTATACGTTTAGTGATGACTCTCCTGATGGATAATATAATTGAAATAAACACTTAGTAGAATTTCTTTATTATCTTCCTCTAAGTGTTTACAGTTTTTTAAAATAAATATTTATTATAATTTAGAGACATTTTACTCATTAAATAATTTAATTCATATCTTCAGTTGCTAATATTCTCAGAAAAAATAGCTAGAGAATAAATGAATCCTAGAGAGAGTGTACATACATCGAGGAGCTCAATCGGATAGGTATTGCATTTTAATTTTTAGTTTCTGCCAATTGTAAAAAAATAAAATTTGTATTAACTGTTTCTTAATTAAAGTTTTATTAAATAGAATGACCCATTCGTGTTTTGAATTAAGTTTAATTATGAAATAAAAATGTTTGGATAGTTAATTTTTTTTGTTTGACTGTATGTTCTTGCCTTGGTATTCCTAGCTCTTGGGAAGGATCGTGACACAAATTTTGAGGAACTAGAATTACCTTAACTTGGTGTGAGACAATTTTGAATGACAGGAAGAGTCACCCGGATGAAGTTAAAATCATTGATAGCGCCACAAAAATATTTTTTTATGCTAAAAGGGATCTTGCCAATCTATCAAAATCTTAGGTGCAACAAACACCGTATCAATAATGAAAATTCAACAATGATAAGTAGTGCAGCCAGCTCACCAATTTTTGTATCGGTTATATTTGTGTTTCAAACTAAAAATTCAGAGAATTATAATATGAGCCATGTTCTAAAGTACGCATAAACCCTATCGGCGGGCAGAGAGTATTAAGAACCTCACTACATGACAGGAAAGTTGTCTTAGAAAAGCAAAGAACACTCTAGGTTAGCTTATCAAATTTGCTATTTGAGTTAGAGGATTTTGATCCATATTATCATGTGTTTTTGCACAAATCATTTCTCATACAGAGAGATCTGGATTAAAGTTGCAACATAATCTGGCTATTATTTATAACCTATCAAGTAATCATTATTTCACAATATCTTCATATTATATAAGTAACATGGGTTGCAAAAATGAAATTGCAAAGAAGATTTTTAAATACATAAATTGCATGTAAAATGGCCATTGTACCTGCAAAATGACTCCACGAACTGCTCTGGAGAATGCAAAATTTGTTCTCATATAGTGTACAATGTCCTATTCACATACACGATAGAGCTAGCAAGTTAAATTTTGTCCTGTAAAAATTCTTTATATATATTTTATTGCGAGGAGTTAATTGAATTTTAGATACTACCTGGCAACCAGTACTGTGCCCAAGCAACACGACACCTTCAGAAT
This sequence comes from Phalaenopsis hybrid cultivar, assembly GCA_002079205.1. Taxonomy (NCBI): domain Eukaryota; kingdom Viridiplantae; phylum Streptophyta; class Magnoliopsida; order Asparagales; family Orchidaceae; genus Phalaenopsis; species Phalaenopsis hybrid cultivar. The sequence continues at coordinate 330,241 of JXCR01070961.1, read as the reverse complement.
TTTCCTTGTTTATGAAATAACCAATAAGCTGGTTTAGCTCCACGGCGTCCTTAGAATATATAATGAAACTGTAAGTAGATTTGGAGTAAAACTTTATGAAAGTGAGAAGAAGCAATGCTAGAATGTCCAAGTACAACCGATCAGACACTTAACCATGGAGCCTATAGTTAACTAAAGGGGTGGCATTTACATACATAGCACACAATTCTAATGTATTTATAAAGCTCACATCTAAACTTTCATATCTGCACACATAACAATCAAATTTTTAATATCACATCAAAAATAGTATTATTACCCGTTTTTTAAACTGAAATACACCTTTTCACGTATAAGTCTAAAGTACCTAAGTGCTATATATGTAAGTATTGAAGTTTAGTTGTGAGATATGTAAATACATAAGAATTGTGTGCTAGGTGTGTAAATTTCCCCAAGTAAAAGACATTGCCTCAATTGTGAGCATTTAGCATTCAGCCACACCAAGGTTTACAAAACTATCAGGAAATGCATTTTAAGCAAAAATCATAGCGTGGTTTCCCTGTGAGTGGCATAAAATGCACTGATGCCTTGTAGAAAAATACAATAGTCTCAAAAGCAGGCGAAAAGAATCATGATTTTGTACAGAAATTTCAAAACACTGTATGAGTATTGAACTTGAGGCATGTTATATCAAATAGTTAAGGATTACATTAACATCACAAAAAAAATATGATCTTCCTCGTTATCCCAATGATTTGGTTCAGGTTGTTCAAAGTGTGAATCTTTTAACATCACATTTTGGGAGACATATGCCTTGGATTTCATACATCCCTTTTCTTCATAAGCATTTTGCATTCAGGTTTGTTCCTGAACTGACAAATGAATTAATCCACCTCAATTTAGGGTCCATTAGGGAACTTTTTTAATTTTTAATTTTTATTGATTTTTAAATGTGTTCGTTTAGTAAGTTTTTTTTAAACAATTTTTATTTTTGTTTTTAAAAATAAATCAAGTTATTTTTAAAACACTTAAAACAATCATTAAATATTTTGATTATTTATAAACAAAATGAGTAAAGTGTCAAAATAGTCCCTGACTATTTATATCGATCGGTTTTAATCCCAGAAGTTATGGAAGTGCCAAAATAGCCCCTGACTATTTTAAAATTAAGCACTAATAGTCCTTTATGGGGACTATTTCAGCCCCAATTAATAGAACTTGGGGACTATATTGACACTTCTATAAACTCTGAGATTAAAACAGCTCAATATAGATAGTTGGGGACTATTTTGGCACTTTACTCTAAAAACAACTATCATTGTAGAACATCGTCACCACAACCAACCCATTGCCACTGACAACCAAATCTTAGTAGCATGCCTTAACAACGAACCTTATATGGAAGATGGCTCGATTTTAGTTTAGATTGAGGCAATGCCTTCATTAACTATCATAGGGCTTACATTCACTAAAAATCCCATAATTATAACTTATAACCTCGAGAATAAGAAAAGCGAGTTAATGAGCCTTCAGGCCTTATCTTTTAGGTAAGTTGATTTTATTGATTTAGATTTAGTTTGCTAGGGTTGATGGCTTTGTTCTAAGCCCAATCATATTCATTAGAAAGCTCAAAATATGTCATTTACGTTCTTGACTAATGTCTCATGTTTGAAAATAAAAATTAAAATGATTTGAACTATAGGACTTCCTGTTCTATTTATGAGTTGTCAAAAAGTTGGGGAGTTATAGTCTTGGCTTTCATGGTGCTTAGCCCTTTACAACTCAAATATTCAAATAAACCCAATAGTGGTCTTACAATCTCAAGCTATACACAAGGCAACCGATTTGATGAAATATAAGTTATGACGCAATTCATACTTTATTATGAATATTGACATGATTTATTAGGACACACAAATCAACTGAAAGTCAATAAAATCATACTCAGGTCCTTTGCCTATTTGTCTTACAAATTCGGTCCCCACTACAAACAATTGGAGGAGACCTAGGGAGCATTTTGGTAATTTAATCTCAAAAGGGACATTCAAATCGTTTTTTAAGTTTCTAAGGCATCAACTGGAACCTCAAGCTAGAGTATTTGGGCATAAAGAAACAATTAGTACAACATGATACTTATTTATGTGTCAACACAAATTTTAATGCATTAACAAGAGTATTGACACTTATGAGTCGCATATGGGCAGAAAGGTGACACTTATGAGTCATCTATGGGCAGAGAGGTGATTTGTTCTTCATTTATGGTAGTTATATGCATTCTGTATGATTTAATATGTTGGCACCATTTTTTTTAATGCATTGTCGCCCTTTTCACTACATTTGCATGCTTTTGGATGCAGTGGCATGAATGGGGCATTTTCTCCATCATCTAGAAGTTTTAATTTGCTAGACAAATAGCTGATAGTGGATGATAATTGTTGGTTCCAAAGCTTTCTGCTTTTGTGACACTCAAATGCTGACATTTAGTGGCCTTAAAATNCCATCATCTAGAAGTTTTAATTTGCTAGACAAATAGCTGATAGTGGATGATAATTGTTGGTTCCAAAGCTTTTTGCTTTTGTGACACTCAAATGCTGACATTTAGTGGCCTTAAAAATTATTTTTCAGCTTTAGAAAATTAATGGGGCTCACTATGCATTGATTGGTGGCCAAAAAAACAGCCCCTATGTTGAATAAANATTTAGTGGCCTTAAAAATTATTTTTCAGCTTTAGAAAATTAATGGGGCTCACTATGCATTGATTGGTGGCCCAAAAAACAGCCCCTATGTTGAATAACTTGCAAAAAACTTTTTGTATTCCTTTTGTGAAGTTGTGAGTTGTTGATTGACAACAGTGGGCCCCAAAAGTTCATTCAAATATTATAGTCTTTGTATGCTAAATGGACCATCAACATGACTAGGTGAAGATGAATAACTTGTTATTGGATGCATTATTTTTTACTTACCATTTCATTATTTTATCCGATTCCCAATGATTTGATTGTGGCACACGTAAATGGATATGTTTAATAGTTCAAAATATCATCAAGGTGCTAATTTTTTAAATAGCAATGTTTAAGTGCTATGTAGGTAATTATCCCAAAGAAGTATAATATATACCCTTAAGTTATGGTAGGCAATAACGTGTGTACATGTTTTTCTTTCAAATCAATAAACCTGATGGACAAATTTTTCATTTAATGTTTGCAGTGATGTTGATGCTTTGCCATAAATACAATATTTATTTTGCATTGTATAGGTAAGAAGCCAAGTAGCAAACAAAATCATAACAGTGGCCCCATTCTCAGGTCGCACATCGTACAATGATGCTGCTAGGTTTACCTCCATCTTTCCATCCCCAATCTAACGGCCCATTCTCAAGTCGCACATCGTACAATGATGCTGCTAGGTTTACCTCCATCTTTCCATCCCCAATCTAACGGCATAATTTTTAGCTTGTCAAATAATGCTTACGCTATCGATCAACTGTGCTCAAATACGGAGCCAAAAATCTTTTAAAGATGGGGCACAAATTTGTTTATANTTTAGCTTGTCAAATAATGCTTACGCTATCGATCAACTGTGCTCAGATACAGAGCCAAAAATCTTTTAAAGATGGGGCACAAATTTGTTTATGCCAGTAAGTGTCTAAATAAAATTATGTTTACATTATATTAAATTATCAAATTGGTTCTTATTGATTAATGTATATCTTTTCTTCAAATTAATATTTTTCTGTAAATATAATTTTTTTCAGTTTAATAATATAAATTGGGCAAAAAAGAAAGTCAAAATTTAAATCTTTTAAATAATATAATATATAAATAATTAATCAAAATTTATACTTTATACAATAAAATTANTTTAGCTTGTCAAATAATGCTTACGCTATCGATCAACTGTGCTCAGATACAGAGCCAAAAATCTTTTAAAGAAGGGGTACAAATTTGTTTATGCCAGTAAGTGTCTAAATAAAATTATCTTTACATTATATTAAATTATCAAATTGGTTCTTATTGATTAATGTATATCTTTTCTTCAAATTAATATTTTTCTGTAAATATAATTTTTTTCAGTTTAATAATATAAATTGGGCAAAAAAGAAAGTCAAAATTTAAATCTTTTAAATAATTAATCAAAATTTATACTTTATACAATAAAATTCAATTTAATTGATTAAAATTTACTTTCATCAAATTTTATATTAAAAATTTGTAATTAAATATATTTTCTACAAAAAAAAATAGAGATTTAAAAAATATTGAAATTTTTTTGAGATAAACCCTTTCATTAAAATTTAGATTACAAAATTGCAACCAAATAAGAAAACAAGCAAAATATGTTTGACAGCCAAATGAACAACTTTTTAGTCCAATAATTTTAATGACAACTATTTCATAGTACAAATTTTTTAACATGGTAGAACACAATTTATAAGTAAATGATATTTAATATATAAATATATTGAAGCACTTCTTTTTTTTCACTATTGATTAAATGAAAACTAATCAAACCAAACAAAGTTCTGAATCATACTAGTTCAGAAACATTAATAGGTATTACTTTTTTAATTTACTAATTTTCAAAATAATATTATTTAACTGGCATTCCATTCACAATCACGCAAATTGATAATACCTGAAAGTAAACCTTGAAGTCTGATGCTGAGAGCAGGCAAGGCAGCAGGTCTAGAGAACCACAAACACTCATGCGCCCGTGGAAAAAACTGANAGGCATTATTTTTTTAATTTACTAATTTTCAAAATAATATTATTTAACTGGCATTCCATTCACAATCACGCACATTGATAATACCTCAAAGTAAACCTTGAAGTCTGATGCTGAGAGCAGGCAAGGCAGCAGGTCTAGAGCACCACAAACACTCAGGCGCCCGTGGGAGAAACTGGGATCGGTTGGAAAATACAATGCGGGCGGGCAAGAAAAACAGCAAGAAAAATGCGGGAAGGCAAGAAAAACAACTAGAAGATCATTTGTCCACCTTCTTTTTATTTTTTTATGGGGATTGTAGTGCATCCTTGGGCCCCCTCCTAAATCCAAACTTTACCGTGCTAGCCTCTTGCTAATGATGGCTCAAGAACCATCATCGAAACTGAGAACTAAGGGCTTTTTCGGGTCCAATCTTATTATTATTTTTTTATTTTTAAAAACATTTTTGTTTAGTTTGCTTCTTAGATATTTTTTCTTTTTGNGCCCCCTCCTAAATCCAAACTTTACCGTGCTAGCCTCTTGCTAATGATGGCTAAAGAACCATCATTGAAACTGAGAACTAAGGGCATTTTCGGGTTCAATCTTATTATTATTTTTTTATTTTTAAAAATACTAGCTTGCTTCTTAGATATTTTTTCTTTCTATTTCTAAAAACAAATTATTTTTTTTTAAAACACCCGAAACAACTTTTAGTTGTTTGAGCGTTTTTAAAAGCAATCACATCTTAATCAAATATGTTAAACATATTTTGTTTCAATTCAAAACATAAATAAAACAAAAAAAAATTGAAATAAAAATAAAATAAAATAATGATCTATATTGCAAGTTAAGAAGCACAGTGCATACTGCTAGAGAGTAGAAGGAAGGAAACTAATACCTGTTCCAAGGAAGAAGTTCCATATCCAACATATGAAGATGACAGCAATGGCTGAACTAAGGACCAGTTTAGATTCTCCAATGCAACCGACAAGGGCTCTAGATACCTACATAACAATGACTTTTGTGAGGAAATGAATTATACTACCAACAGAAATTGAAGCAAGTTTATAATGTATAAATAATAAATCATATTATCAGGGTTAAAAAAAAAAAAAGTTATGAGGATGTAGAAAATTTCAAAAATGGTAGATGCCTGCTGTAAAAGGAAATGGTAAATGGGAAAATAGCAGAACAAAATCATTTTATTTAAACTGCACAGACATGGATGTTTTTTAAATGTGAAACTAAACTAAGATTTATAGCGAATTAACCATGGAAATGTCACCGAGAAGGTGTCAGAAAAATGGAGAAATTTTGTGATAGTATCGAGTAGTACATCTATCATGAAACTAGGAAAGCCTCATTGCTCTTACGACTCAACATGACGATGAAAGAACCAAAAAGAGGCTGAATCTTATCTTGAAACTGGGAGATATTCAAAAGTCTGATCTTACATTAAAAAATCATTCATTCTCAGAAGCAGCATTTTTTAAGAGGCTATACATTTTTTATATATATAGTAAGGGGGAGAAATGCAACTTGAATTTTTTTAGAACCAACATATTTGTCATTTTATAAAATAGCTATGTATATCTTGATTGTGAAGCTTGAAAAACCATTAGTTTAAGAATCTTCCAAATATTATGCATATATTTATTAAATGAGCTACATTGTAAAATAAGCAAATCTAATGTTTTGTTTCTCATGGACTAACAAATGAAGATATATTAGCTAATAGAGTTTTATTGTTTAGACTTCTTTGTTGATAGAGTTTTTAAACAACTTCATGGCATCCTGATTCATTTATAGAACTTGTGCAATGGTGCTTCAATAATTTCTCTAGGAAAAAAAAATTATCCAAAATGTAGAACTTATTAAAATTTGGTATAAATATAAAATCCTAGTATTTATTGAGATGAGTGCAGTAATTAAGTAATTAATATTACATGAATTTTAAAACATATCTAATTAAAGGCTTTGAGACCCATCTTAATCATTTTATAGTTAGGATGCCATAATGAAACTTTTTTCTTTAGGAGAAAAGAATATTATTTATAGTTGGATTTCTTTCAAGTTTGTTTCTATTAAGAATTGCTTAGATGAGAGAAAGTTATATTCTCAATCCAAAAAAAATATATATTAATTTTTAAGAAGGTTGTCAATACCAATCTCAAGTCTGAATAAAAAGGGTTAAGGGTACTTTTAATCTAGAGCTACATACTTTTTAAAGAAATATCAATCACCTTGTTGAATAAGTGTCATTTCTACCCCCTCTTATTGATCAGGATTCACCAACATGTGTCGATGTCCATCCTTTCAAGTGAATGGTAACAAACTGGGAATCCGTGCGCTATTGAGTGTAATGGATTTAACCTAGCACACTAGAGCAAAGTTTAGATAAAAGATTACACAAACATAGCTCCCCAAGGCAAAGAATAGTCCAAAAATATGATTAGCTATATGCACTAGTCACTTGTTTGCGAGTTTAAAACCTCCAAGTATTCTCAAAGGATCAGCATTCAACCAAAACACCAAGTGATAGGGACCAGATAAGTGGAGTAAAATGGTTTGCATGAAACAGCCCAACTCACACCTATTGAGATATTGTTCTCTTTAGCCTAATGCATTCATGATTTTGTCTCATCGATGTAACTATCCAGAAGGTCACCCATCCCTTAAGTACTCCCATAGAAACATGCTTGACTTTGGAGTTTCTGATCAAATTTCAATTATTACATCTAAAAACGTATTGATGTATAAACGTTAAGCATCACTGTACTTAAGGGGCTTTATGATCTCCACGACTTAAGTAATTGATATTCTTGCTATTTTTCTTAACTCATAACCATCCAACGGATAGATAGAATTCTATAAGTGGCCACTAAAAATTTAAGAGATGGCTCACACAATGTAGAACTTGGTTTCATCTTGGGTTTAAGAGGTGGCTTACATAGCATAACATTTTGTTCTATGTGGCACTTAATTTTCATCTATAAGCTGGTGTATCGGTCTAATATAATTTGTAATAGCATGAGCTCTCACCAATCAATATATTGTCTGTTTTGGCCTAATGGCCTCAAAATTTTATCCCATTGGTGAAACTTCACAGAAGGTTACCAGACGTGGGGGCTAGAGGGTTGAACCAGTTCAACCATGTTCAGCAGAAACCTATAAAGGTGGAGGGCCAAACCATCCCCCCACCTCATCTCTTTCATTACAACAAGAACAACAAGCCTTTATCTCACTAAATGAAATCAACTACATGAATCTTTTTTCTCCATTCGTCCTATTGAGTGTTATATTTTCATTTAATTCTAATAGATTAAGATCATCTTTAATACAATATGCCCAAGTCTTTTAAGTACTGCCGCTGCCTTTTTTAACATAAGTCAAATCTAAACATCTACTCTTCTAACAGGATCATCAGATGGTTAGTGTTTAACATGACCAAACCATCTAAGACGACTCTCTCTAGTCTTGTCTGCCACTAGAGTTACACCAACCCTATCACGAATATATTCATTTCGCATTTTGTCCCTAAGTGTCACATCATCAACCTAAGCATTCTATCTCAACAACACTTAACTTTGCTTTATGTTTTTTTTTTAAAGGCCAACATTCTACGCCATAGAGCATTGCAAGTTTCATTACCATCTTATAAATTTTTACTTTCAGTCTAAGCGTTACTTTTTTATCACACAATAGGCCCGATACATTCTTCCACTTCCACCAACCAACTTGAATTCTACTAATAACATCCCCATCTATATCACCATAACTTTGAACTATAGACCCTAGATATCTAAAATGAGTACACCTTTTAATGATTTGATCAACAATAGTTACAACTCTGCCACTAGAGCGGCTACTAAAATTACATTCAATGTATTCAGTTTTAGATCTACTCAAACGGACCTTTAGACTCCAATGTGAACCTCCATAATTCAAGTCTTAACCACAAGAAGGATATCATCAGCGAAAAGCATACACCAAGGTACGTCCTCCAGTAAATGTCCAGTAAGAGCATCCATAACTAAAGCAAAAAGATATTGGCTTAAAGTCGGTCCCTGATGTAATCCAACTAAAATAGGAAAATACTTGGTCAATCTCCCTTTTGTTCGAACACAAGTAACAACTGTAGTATACATGTCTCTAAGGAGTTGAATATAAGTCATATCAACATTATTCTTCTCTAGAACTCTCCAAAAGACTTTTCTTGAAATCTTATCGTAAGCTCTTCCTAAACCAATAAAAATCATATGTAGACCCTTCTTTTTGTCTCTGTATTTCTCTATCAAACCCCTCAATAAATATATAGCATCCATAGTAGACTTGTCCGGCATAAATCCAAACTGATTATGAGAAATCTTTGTATCACGTCATAACCTATGTTCAATTACCCTCTCCCATAATTTTAAAGTATGACACATCAAATTAATTCCCCTATAATTTGCGCCCTCTTGTGCATCCCCTTTATTCTTAAAAAAAAACCAAAATACTCTTCCTCCACTCCTCCAGTATCTTTTTAGTTTTTAAAATCATATTCAATAGTTTAGTAAGACAAAAAAACACACAAATCTCCAAAATTATTTCACACTTCAGTTAAGATATCAGCAGATCCTACTGATTTTCCACCATTGGTTTTCGTTAAAGCATCTTCAAATTTTATTTTACTAATGTGACGGTAATTATTATCAACGATATAAAAATCACTAAGGTCGATCATATTTTCAGAAACCACATTGAAAAGCTAATTCAAATATCTCACCCTCCTATGTTGAAATCTTCCTCTAATAAAAGCATTTTTTTAATCTTTATTACAATCTATTTGAATTAAATATTTACTTTTCTTTTCTCTTTGTGTGACTAGTTTATACATATATTTTTCACCATATTTAATATATAATCTATTATAAAGATCACTAAAAGCAAATTTTTTAACTTCACAAATTGTTCTCTTAGACTCCCCATGAGCCACCTTACATTTTTCCCAATTCTCTCAGTTTTTACGGTTAAACCAATTTTTATAGCAAATTTCTTATATTTTATATTTTCATGTACATTACTATTCCACCACAAACTATTTTTAATTATAAAAATTGTTACTTTTGATTTTTCAAGTTTTTTTGTCACTTGTTTAATAGTGTTTATTACTTTATCACACATATAATTTGCTTCATGAACATCCCAAATCTTGAGACCTTGAATTTTGCTCGTAAAAATAATTTTATCTGTTTTTTAGATGCCCCTATCTAATTTTATAACTATGTTTTTTTTGTATACTTTATCTTACAATTCTTTACCTTAAAATCCAGAACTAATAATCGATGTGGAGTACTTAAATTTTCACTTGAATGACCTTACAATCTTTACACTCTCGATGATATATTTTTCTCATAAGAAAATAATCAATTTATGTTTTATTAGAACTATGCTTATAAGTAATAATATGCTCATATTTTTTCTTAAATAAAGAATTAGCACTAACAAAATCATACACTAAAGCAAAATGTAATATCATTCTACCTTCTTCATTAATCACTCTAAAATCGTAGCCACTATAAATATTTCTAAAAACTTTCATCACTCTACCAACATGTCTATTTAAATCCCCTCCAATAAAAATTCTTTCTTTAAGAGGAGTCATTGGTATTAATTCTTTTAAATCATTACAGAATTTTTCTTTTAAAAATATATCTAAAACTACTTGAAAAGCATAAACACTTATAATATTAAAAATCTTAATATCAACAACAATTCTTAGACTTATAATTCTATCTCCAATTCAATTAATTTTTAAAACATTATCTTTCAAACTCTGATCTATAATCACAACTACATCATTTCTAGTGTGAATCATATCTGAATACGAAAGTTTAAAACTTAAGCTATCAAAGTACTTAGCATTTTCTCCAACCATTTAGTTTCTTGAATACATAAGATATTTATCTTCCTATGAACCATAAAATCAATTAATTTCATTAATTTACTTGTGAGAGTACCTATACCCCAATATCATATCCTAATATTACTTTTATGCAGCAACTTTTTTACCCACATCCGTATTTAACGTGTGAAACTTTGTTTATTTGAGACTATACTCGGGCACCGATATAGCAGCCTTTGCACATTTTTCACTGTATTCAAACCATACAACGCGTCGCTTCTAGGGGACGCCCTATTATTTACACAAAAAGGATTAAAGTTATAATTTTTTGACAAATTTTATGTTGATTGTCGACTACCTAAAGCAGCCCCTTTCCCTTTCATTAAGCAGGAATTATTTCCCCCTTCCTTTCTTGTTTACTTGTCTATATATCTATTATAAGTATGTGTTTGTGGTCTTTGGTTTAGTTTTTGGTAGTTCTATTTCAGATTTCTGTGAGGACAGTTGTCAACGTCAGAGTTTTCCCTTTGAGAGTTGCATCCAAAGGCGAGAAGGTGTTCCTGCTTTAACTCATCCTGAAGTGATCTTTATTTACCCTTCGCCCGTTTCCCCAACATTATTCCACCCGCCAGATTTGTTTTCATCTCTATCGAAATTGTTCTGTCGATAGATTTGTTGTTGTCCCACCACCGCCCAACCCTTCCAGACCCACTCCCTGCTTGTAGCCACGAATCACAACCCTCCCTTACCAGCAGCCGCACCTTTCCTAAAAAACATACAGTTTAGTCACCCCATCACCTATGTCTCTCATGCTACTTTCGTGTCGCTAATCTCCTCACCCACTGGCCTATTGTGCCGCTAACACGCTCAACCCACCAAGCCTTCTCCTTCCCTCTCATAATTGCCAACAGCTTCGGCCATAGCGCCTTCCAACCCTCCCAAAATTGATGTCAACTCCTCCAGCCATAGCGCAGAACAGCGGTGACAGAGGCTAGGATGAAGGCTGAGGAGAGGGACAACAATGTTGGATTGTAGGGACAGAACGATTGAAGGTCAGGGTGACGTCCGGGGAGCTTAACAACAAGAGTAAGCCGTTGGGAGAAGGATGGCTAGGTGCGGCGATGAAGGATGGGGAAGTTGACAGTTGTTGGAGGGGGGAGGAGTAGAGATGGCAAAAAAGAAAGAATACAACACCACCTTGGAGGAGGATATGGTTGGAGTACTACCACCTTATCGGAAACAACCCTAGAACTGGGAAAACTCTTCAAACAGAAAATTTGAAAGTAGAACACAACAACAACTAACTCTAACAAGTAAAACAACACATATATAATAGCTAATGGATAAAATAGGAAGGGAAAATTTCCCCCATTGGGCGGCAACCAGAAAGGGAGGAGAGGAGCGGGAGACCGCAGTCCCGCCCCATCAAAATCCTGCTTCAAGGCCGCTTGGCCTAGGTTTACCCTGGACTGACCTCAATTGGGCCGGTCGGTTCACTAGCGGGAATTCCCGCTGCGGGAGACGCCACTCCCCTGTAAGTCTCCCAATATTGGGGGAGCTTCAACCTCATACTTTGAAGCTTCTGGTTCTTGTCTTCAATCTTGATGGCACTTGGGTCCCACTTTCAGTTGCACTGTTGGCCAAAGCATCGAAGAAGTCGACACCACTTGCGCACCCATGTCACATTTGATCCGCTCTCCTGAGACTGTGGCCCATGCCTGTACTGTTGGATCCTGCCAAAGTAATCCACATTCAGGTCAGTCTAATGTGTAGTGAGAGTAGTTTGCATCTTCTCGTACAGTGGTGGAACTGGTAGTATGGTGTCGACGTGAGGCCCTGACTTCATCTCTGACATAATTGTCTTGTGTTTGAAGTTGGTGTCTCAATACTTTCATCTTGTGTCATCACTAGAACTGGCCCCACTGACACCGCTCTGTTTGATCTAAGGTTCTGTCCAAGAAAGTAGAATGATGTGCTTCCCCTTCTTAGTAAATGAATAAGAGTTTTTGGATACATTGTACTGAGTCCTCCAGTCAAACTGCCACGTCGTCCCAACAGAAGATGACAGACATCCATAGAAACCATACCACACCACATTTGGTCATGCAGCTGGTTTCCGATCGAGAACTCTACCAAACATTTCCTGTCGATGCCGATCCAATTCTCCTCCTTCAGGCATGTCAGTGAGTCCAATTTCTCTACCATCTAAGTTGATGTCTCGTTTTTACTACAACCGTCGATGATAAGACTGCATATATTTTCGTTCACTGTACAATAGGTGTAGAAAATATTGTTGCAAAACAACGAATCCCTCATGTCAATATCCCGTCGAACTACGAGTGCCTCTCTAATATGAGGAAAGATGATGTATCTCACTCTAGTTTTCAATTTTCTCCTCCTCGCTAACCTTTTCCACAACGCTCTAATCTATGAGTGTGACTACCCTGATAGTGGGACAAGTGGAAGCTATGCGGCCGTAATCGTGGCATCGACAACATTTCATGATTGTAGTGGTGTTGGAAGAGCTACCTTTCTCCCGCTTCTTCCAGCTCTAACCTAGAGTGTCACTCCCTTGCCCGACCCTTTCCTGTGTCTCCTGCGGTACCTTTGTCGGTTATGGTAACTATGGGTGACTATTTGCCTAAAGGTTGTTTTCCGAAGGATAATTATTGTCGACTCTACTTCTGCCGTCTTTCCACCTTGAAGGCTAATGCTTGGACATCCCCCAGCATCCAGTACGGTTGTAGCTGCATCACATTACTAGTACTAGATTTTAGGCTCTCAAGATATTTGGCTACTGTATTCTCGTCTGGTCTCGTCAGATCACACTTCATCTGCAAATTATCAAACTACTCTGTGAACTCTTCAACTGATAAATCCCTTTGATGCAGGTGATGGAGCCTCAGAAACATATCCTGACAGTAATGGGGAGGGAGGTATTTCCTCTACATCACTTTCTTTATCTTCTCCCACTTGATAATATTGTCGCTACCCTCTCTTTTCATCTGCTTATTTAAGTTCTCCCAGCACAGAGAAGTACTCTTCTTCAACTTGATGACCGTTAATTTGACCCGTCTATCCTCTGACACATCTTTATACTCAAAGATCCACTCAACAACCTATAACTAATCAATGAATTCCTCAGGATCCATAGCTCCTTCAAACTCTGGCAGATCTACCTTGATGTCGAAGTCTCTGTGCCATCCAAATGACATCTCTTGTCTGCAAGTTTCTCTCTGAGAAAGATTCAGATATCCCTCTCTAGGCTTCCTTTAATACTGGATTTTGAATTGTTGTGGCCTATCTTCTTCGTCGTTGAAATTATCTCAATGAAAGGGATTCAGATCCTCATCTCTTTCTCCTCTTTGACTCTCCAAATCTCGGTTGAAGGTAACTTCTTTGTGTTAATTCTTCAATCTCTGCAAGCCTTTGTTGAAGGTGACAGAGCTCCCACCTTATCTCTTCCCGGGTAGGTTCAGGCATGTATCTCCTGGGTTGCATGGCTAAGGATTAAGGAATAGAAAAGAAAAATTTTGGTGGGTTAGGGTTGGGCTGTGGAAAGTATATTTGGTAGTAGAAAAAAGAAAATTTGGTTTATGGCGGATGCTAGGAAACCCTAGGATAGGACTACGGTTAGGCTAGCTTCGATATCATATGATACCAGACCAAGTGGGAAAAACAACAGAAACACACAAAACAAACTTTTATTGATGTTGAGAGAAGGTTATAACACAATAAAGCAACACAAAATATGTACGACATTAGCAAACACCTCTAACGTGTATTCAAAGGGTGGTGGAAGTCGGCTAGGCGGGTCGGGATGGTTAGCACGGGTGGTGGCAGCAAGGGGAAAGTGCAGAACCATAGGCACAATAATGATAGAAAGTTGGACATCAGGTTTTGCTGCAAAATAGCAGTGACCGAGGCTGGGATGATGGCTGAGGAATGAGAAAACGGTGTTGGACAGTAGGGACGGGGCGGTTGAAGGCTGGGGTGATGTCTGGGGAGTTGGACAACAAGAGTAAGTTGTTGGGGGAAGGGTGGCTGGGTACGAAGATGAAGGATGAGGAGGCTAGTAGCTGCTGGAGAGGAGAGAAGTAGGGATGGTAAAAAGAAAGGATACACACGACCTTGGAGGAGGATATAACCAGAGCACCACCAACTCATCGGATACAACCCTAAAACAGAGAAAACTCTCCACACAAAAAAATATGAAAGTAAAACACAACAAAAACTAACTCTAACAAACAAAACAACACATATATAATAGCTAATAAATAAAATAGAAAGGGAGGATTTCACCTTTTGGGCGGCAACCAGAAAGGAACGAGGAGAGGGGCGACCCGCCCATCAAAATCCTGCCCCAAGGCTACTTGGCATGTGCTTACCCTAGACCGGCCGCAATTGGGTCGGCCGGTTCACTAGCAGAAATTCCCGTCGCGGAAGACCCCGCTCCCGCGCAAGGAGTTCACTTCCATGTCATAAATATTGTAAGCCCCTCTTTTAGCTCTTGAGTATGTTGAGAAAGAAAAGCAGGTAGAATGCGCTTAAGAAGAAATTAGATAGCGAAAGACATAGATTATGCTCTCAATTTTAGTTATTATTTTGGAGGAGATAAGTCATCAACAACATAACAAAACAAAGGAAAATAGATGACTAAGGTTAGGATTAATTGTGTTCAACTTTTTTATTAATACCATGATTGAGTGCATGATCCCATTTTCTATAAAAAAACAAATATAGAAAAAAAAATTTTAAATGCAATTATATTTAAAATTAAAAAAAAAACTAGTAACTAATGCATGAAACAACAAAACTAAACATAAGATAAGTAATTTTGAATGGAGAATCCAATAAAATTTTATTGATGTTGTTGGCCATGAGATTGATTATGAAAAATTTCACATCTTATGTTTGATTCCTCGCTCTCCACTTTCAAAGCTTTCATTTTGGATTGTTCCTAATATGGTGGAGGGCCCCTCCTCTGCGTCAAACTTGAGTTTATATTTCATAAACTACTCAAAGAATATTCTCTTGATGACATGGACGTTTATAGGATCCTCCAAAGCCTCAATATACTTCTGGAAGCTTTTAAAAGGATCTAGAAACTTTGATTAAATCTTGACTTTCCCTTAGGAAAATTATTTTTGAAGTTGTTGCCACATAGATCAATTATAAAATCATTTTATACTTACATACTCTCTAGCTTTATCATACTTTCCTCACAGCATTTTCAATTTAACACACTTTACTTCATTGTTATGCACTTATTTATTTCCCAACGCTCGGTTCCATTAATACAATGCTATTATTGCTATGTTATGATATTTTCCTTCGTATCACCATAACGTTCTCTTATTACAAAATATCCTTAAGGCATATTTCAATCTTAACCAACTAGTTTTAATTTTATTAGTTATAACCACTTCAACATATTCAATTTAAAATATAAGAAATCAAAAGCCATCAATCTTGGGTTCTTATAGATTAGCTTTCATTATTTATTCATCATTAATATCCTCACCACAACTGAAATGTCTAGCAGCTGTTATTCTACTAATCATAAACTCTTATATTCCAAAATTTTTCTATATTATTCTAACTTACACGTCACATATAAAACGCAATATCCAAAGGTTGGAGAAAATAATATCTGCATCCAGGCCAACTAAATTTCACAATAAGATCACTAAGATACATAATCCAAATTCCTTTAGATAACTTTTCAAACCTTCATTAATCCATTATATAGTGGGGTATCCTTGGTTTTAACTCTCAAGCAGCTCATCCTGGAGCTCTCAGACTATTTTATCTCATCTACAGGTTGTTCACATTGTTTTTGAAGAAAGATTTTTTAACAATATATCTTCAAAAAAAGAATTTCAAAATACAAATCCCAATACATAATTACAAAGTTAGGCAGTGAGTGATACAAACATATAGAGATATATACATGAATAGCTGCAACCAACATACTCTGTTGCCAAAAGCCCATCAGTTAATCCACCAAGAAAAATGACCTGCTGATTGAAATCGCCTGTTCTGAAAGCCACCTATAGCAAAAACAAAGAAGAATTAAATTATTCTTACATCAATAAATACCAAAATATAAGCATCAAAGGTAAACTAAATAAAAAGGAAAAATTTAACAAATTAAGCATTGAATACTATTCATTACAACATATATAGCTGCAACCAACATAAATCACTTTGATTTTTGTGTTTATATATATATATTCTATTTTGTTTATGCTTTTACTAGCAATAAAACATGTTTGTTAACAAGTTCAATTATTTTTAAAAACATTCAAAACACCATTTAAATATTTTGACTGTTTAAAATTTTTTTTTTTTTTGGAAACAAAAAAATAAAAACATGCAAAAAATGTATTAAACAAACATTTTTTAAAAATAAAAACAAAAACAAAAACAAAACAAAAGTTAAAAAATAAAACTGATCCCAAACAAACCCTTATTAGCAAAAGGCACACTGTTTTAGTAACGTGAAGCTTCAAATGATGTTATTTTTTTTTCAAAAAAACATTAAGCAAGCTGCTTGATACCTCTAGCATGGAAAAGCCAAAAGACAAGAATGTAACAATGAACCTAGAGTANCATTAAGCAAGCTGGTTGATACCTCTAGCATGGAAAAGCCAAAAGACAAGAATGTAACAATGAACCTAGAGTTNCATGTTTGTTAACAAGTTCAATTATTTTTAAAAACATTCAAAACACCATTTAAATATTTTGACTGTTTAAAAAATTATTTTTTTTTTGGAAACAAAAAAATAAAAATATGCAAAAAATGTATTAAACATACATGTTTTAAAAATAAAAAAAAAAACAAAACAAAAGTTAAAAAATAAAACTGATCCCAAACAAACCCTTATTAACAAAACGCACACTGTTTTAGTAACGTGAAGCTTCAAATGATAATTTTTTTTTCAAAAAAACATTAAGCAAGCTGCTTGATACCTCTAGCATGGAAAAGCCAAAAGACAAGAATGTAACAATGAACCTAGAGTACGTCTGGTTAGAAAGGAACATTCCTCAAATTATTTCATATTATGGCCTATAAACTAAAAAAACGCCTATTAAAGTGAAAGGGAATGATATAATATATTAATCTAAAAAATGTACCCATTAAAATTTTGAAGTAAAAGGAACCATCAAGGACTTGACGTGTCAAAGCCCAATAACTCCTAGGTGAGATGCAAAATTTGAGATGATGGCAACTTTTTACATCACTAATTTCTCAAAAACACATCACATATAGCCCTAATGAGAAATTACATGAAATAAGTTATAAGGTCACTCTAGCAACATATTTAATCCTTATATGCTAACAATATATAATAAAATTTCTTAAGAAAAAAATAACAATAAAATGCATTACATATAAAAACTAGCGTCCAAAATTAGAATTTTCAAAAAAATAGAGAGCCTTCCAACTTCTATTTCCAACTTCTATTTCCTAAAAGAACGGAGGAACAATTTATTAAACATTTAATAAGAAAAATAATAGCAATAATATTAAGTAAAAGTCTTAAAATCAGACAAATGCTTCATAGCATGTACACTTGAAATTAATTTTCTATGTTTTGTTATGAAGAAGGAGGCCTCAGATTAATAAAAAAAACATGAACGGAAAAGGAGTTGAGTTAAGAAAAATGGCAGAATTGACTTAATTATTTTGATCAATAAGAAGCCGAAAAAACTGATAATGTTGATGATGCAAAAGGCTAGCAGTCATCCATTCCTATGAAGAAGAAAGAAATTGAGTAGAACCAAAAAGAGGCTAAAAAATTTGCACGAAAAAAGGGGCCAAAAGAGGAAAATTAGTAAATATGTTGATTTATTTCTCCATAATAAGTAAATAATAATAAAATAATAATAATAATAATGATAATAGTTTGAAGGATTACATTCACCGTTACATTTCATTCACTTCAAATAATAATTGTATAATGAGTAATAGCCAAGAAAAACTTAAAAAAATATCCTATGTCATTTGAGTTACAAGATTTTTGTCAAATTTTCGTCAAATTTTCTACGACTTAAATTTGAATTTTGATTATTGTGTGATTTCCAATCAAACGTATAATTTCATGGTTCTAAATTTCACTATGTTCTAATATATGCTATTAAACAATCATATGGACTAGAATTTACATATTTTTTTTTAGTTCCATCAAAAGAACAGGTAATTGAAAAAAATTAAAAGTATGCAAAATACAAATTTGACTGTGTGCGAGACTTTTTATCGTAGATTTGCAATAAGAAATCCAAATAACCTGGATCATTAACCTTCTTCAAACAATCTAAGATGTATCTATGTGCATCAGTTCTATCCACATCCCCTTCTAGGCATTGTGTAGCCTAAAAAGGAAATTACTATCCGCAGTAATTAGTACTCCGCTTTGAGTGCCAAATATACTCATGTTCCAAATATATGAGTTCCCTATGAGCCCCCTCTCTTATTTTCTTTAGTTCATAATGCCATATCCTCACGTTCGAGCCCCTCAAGGGTACCAAATATTTATGAAATATAACATTTTATCACATTTATTGATGATCATTTAAGAGTTCAACAGTTTTATCACTTAAAAGAAAAACTTAAAGATGCCTTCCCAAATTTTTACAAACCCATCCATATCAAATTAATATCACTCAAATTGATGATGATTGAGAATAATTCAAGTTGATTCTTGAAACTCATCTTCAGGGTCATAACATTGTTCGTAATAATTCTTGTGTTCAAAACCACAAACAAAATGGGGATGCAAAATAGAGAAATCAAGACCTTCTAAAAGTGCTCAAGTACTACTGCCCGCTATATTTATTCTAGATTCTCTTGGAGAGAGTTGTGTTCTGCTGTTTCAAAAATAGAGAAATGAATACCTTTTTGTACTATATTCTTTTTTTTTTTTTAACTTCAGAGATATTCTTAAACACAATTGTTCACCTCTCTTCTTTCATGATTCTTAGGACGTCTTCTTTCATACATTCTAATAATCCAGCTAATGGAAAATGGTCTCATAGTCTCCTAGAGCAAAATAATGCAGCATTCTTGGCTACTCTACCATAAAGAAGGGCTACAAATATTTTTTAAGCTATTAAATAATTTTTTGCCTCTCTTGATGGCACATTCTTAAAACACCAATCATTTCATACCTCTACCTCTCATTTAGAGGGTAATTCCATTTCAAGAGAAATATTAGGATCCTTTCAACTCTCTCCCAGTCCCCCTATCCCTACCAAACCATGAATCTTATATACTAGCCATTATACATTGGATGCTCCTCCAGACCAACTACCATCCTCCATAAACCAATCAATAATGCCATCAACATAAATACTTTTGAAACAATGACAGTTGCCCAAAAAGGCAAGACTTTCAAGTTGAGTATAAGAGAAATTTAAATAAAAAAACTTTAGAGGGACGCACTACTGCACATCAAAAGCAAAATGATAATTGAAAACAATGGAATTCCATAAGACAAAGGTAATAGAAATGGTGGTGATGAATATGAAAATAACATGCCAACATCTCTTAAAAAGTGATGAAAGTAAGTGCATTACGACCTTCTGTTCATTATTTATCTTATCATAAGTGTTATTGTCACGACCCAGCTCAAGGCTTGAAATTAACAAAAGTTGGTATAGACGGTCGGATGGTGTGATTTAAATTTTCTATATTCATCAACAATTTAACAAATGAAATAGCAACTAATCAAAATAAATTAAAGTAATATATTTAATGTTACCTCGTTACCAATTGTCCGTGTGTTTTATAAACATTAGTTCCTCTAACGCTCATCGTTAATTGCTTAATTAACCCGAAAAATTAGTTTAAAAAAATAATGAGTTAAACGAGCCAGTAAACACTCATACTTCTAAACTACAACAATAAAAGAGAAATAAATAATAATATGCATACCAGTTAAGCTTCTTTATAAATCAATATGAATATTTGACATGCTATTCAAAGGGGTCAATATCATTATCATATCAATATCATTTCATATCTATACAACCGTCACAGGAGACACCATCTAAAGATTTTATACATTAAGGCACATCAATATCAATATCATTTTTTCATTTACGTGCAAGGGTACATTAGTGTTCCCCCACCAGTATCATTAATGAGTACTCCATTATAGTCAGTCATGCACATACAAACAGTCATCATAAACACATGTATTCATCGCATTCAATTCAACATATTCCAGTATCATTAATGGGTACTCCATTATAGTCAGTCATGCACATACAAACAGTCATCATAAACACACGTATTCATCGCATTCAATTCGACATATTATATAAAACATACAACAAATGCATGAGTAACTACAACATCTATAACGATATGACCAAAAAAGAAAATAATATCTCAATCAGAATAAAACACACACAAATATCGTCAACTGCAAACATATTTGAGAATAAACAAATTATTACTATTCTTTAAAA
>JXCR01070961.1:272066-308513 GCA_002079205.1 Phalaenopsis hybrid cultivar | reverse complement strand
TTATTTTATTATTATTATGCTAATTATTATCTTCATTTAACTATTTCTTTTAAATAATTTAAGCTTAATAAAATATTGATAATAATGTTGATTTAACTTTCTAGTTATGTAGTTTATATCTTTTCTAATAGTCCTTATATACATGCATTTACATTTCTATTGCGTAAAAATTCCTTATTAAAAATACAATTGAACTTAATTAAAATCAAACCTTATCCATTCATAGCATAACACTCTTTTAGTTAAAAATAATAATTTATTTAAACCTTATTATTAATATATAATAATATAATAAATTTATTTTATCGTTTCAAACCTTATCCTTACCTTCGGATAAAACCTCTCTGCACGCGTGAGTTCTCACAACGCTCGGCTGAACCGTGAGAATTTCTTCCTCCCGCTTCTCCTTCGCACGATATTGCTCGGCTCGACAGAACTCCTCCAGTCGAACTCGAAACACACGCACTTCCTCTCCTTCTCTTCTCCGTCGATGCTTGGCTAAGGCCCAATCGCACGCAAAGGAGCTCCTCGTTGGCAAGACAGTGATGTCGCCGACTCCTCTTGCGTCATTCTCAATTAAGTGGTNTTCAAACCTTATCCTTACCTTCGGATAAAACCTCTCTGCACGCGTGAGTTCTCACAACGCTCGGCTGAACCGCGAGAACTTCTTCCTCCCGCTTCTCCTTCGCACGATATTGCTCGGCTCGACCGAACTCCTCCAGTCGAACTCCAAACACACGCACTTCCTCTCCTTCTCTTCTCCGTCGATGCTTGGCTAAGGCCCAATCGCACGCAAAGGAGCTCCTCGTTGGCAAGACAGTGATGTCGCGACTCCTCTTGCGTCATTCGCAATTAAGTGGTATGCAACTTAAATAGGCANATTGCTGATCATTTAAGAGTTCAACAGTTTTATCACTTAAAAGAAAAACTTAAAGATGCCTTCCCAAATTTTCACAAACCCATCCAAATCAAATTAATATCACTCACATTGATGATAATTGAGAATAATTCAAGTTGATTCTTGAAACTCATCTTCAGGGTCATAATATTGTTCGTAATAATTCTTGTGTTCAAAACCACAAACAAAATGGGGATGCAAAATAGAGAAATCAAGACCTTCTAAAAGTGCTCGAGTGCTACTGCCCGCTATATTTATTCTAGATTCTCTTGGAGAGAGTTGTGTTCGGCTGTTTCAAAAATAGAGAAATGAATACCTTTTTGTACTATATTCTTTTTTTTTTTTTTACTTCAGAGATATCCTTAAACACAATTGTTCACCTCTCTTCTTTCATGATTCTTAGGACGCTTCTTTCATACATTCTAATAATCCAGCTAATGGAAAATGGTTTCATAGTCTCCTAGAGCAAAATAATGCAGCATTCTTGGCTACTCTACCATAAAGAAGCGCTACAAATATTTTTTAAGCTATTAAATAATTTTTTGCCTCTCTTGATGTCACATTCTTAAAACACCAATCATTTCATACCTCTACCTCTCATTTAGAGGGAAATTCCATTTCAAGAGAAACATTAGGATCCTTTCAACTCTCTCCCAGTCCCCTTATCCCTACCAAACCATGAATCTTATATACTAGCCAATGTAATGCCATCTACATAAATACTTTTGAAGCAATGAGAGTTGCCCAAAAAGGCAAGGCTTTCAAGTTGAGTATAAAAGAAATTTGAAAAAAAAAAACTTTAGAGGGACGCACTACTGCACATCAAAAGCAAAATGATAATTGAAAACAATGGAATTCCATAAGACAAAGGTAATAGAAATGGTGGTGATGAATATGAAAATAACATGCCAACATCTCTTAAAAAGTGATGAAAGTAAGTGCATTACGACCTTCTGTTCATTATTTATCTTATCATAAGTGCTATTGTCACGACCCAGCTCAAGGCTTGAAATTAACAAAAGTTGGTACAAACGGTAGGACGGTGTGATTTAAATTTAGATTTAAATTTTTTATATTCATCAATAATTTAACAAATGAAATAGCAACTAATCAAAATAAATTAAAATAATATATTTAATGTTACCTCGCTACCAATTGTCCGTCTGTTTTATAAATATTAGTTCCTCTAACACTCATCGTTAATTGCTTAATTAACCCGAAAAATTAGTTTAAAAAAATAATGAACTAAACGAGCCAGTAAATACTCATATTTCTAAACTACAATAATAAAAGAAAAATAAATAATAATATACATACCAGTTAAACTTTTTTATAAATCAATATAAATATTTGACAATTCAAAGGGGGTCATATCATTATCATATCAATATCATTTCATATCTATACAATCGTCACAGGAGATATCATCTAAAAATTGTATCAATTAAGACACATCAATATCAATATCATTTTGTCATTGACGTGCAAGGGTGCGTTAGTGTTCCCCCACCAATAACATCAATGGGTACTCCATTATAGTCAGTCGTGCACATACAAACAGTCATTATAAACACATGTATCCATCGCATTCAATTCAACATATTATATAAAACATACAATAAATGCATAAGTAACTACAACATCCATAACGATATGCCAAAAAAGAAAATAATATCTCAATCAGAATAAAACACACACAAATATCGTCAACTGCAAACATATTTGAGAATAAACAAATTATTACTATTCTTTAAAAATACAAGTACTCACCGCGATTAACCATGATTTTAAATATTCTCCTCACTTATCTCCAGTGAGAAACTTAAAGTCAAGTGCATAAAAATTATTATTAATTTAATATATGTTAATATTATTATTTAAAAGCAATTTGCCATAACTTGATCCTTTGATATATATATATATATATATATATATTATTTTATTTTATTATTATTATGCTAATTATTATCTTCATTTAACTATTTCTTTTAAATAATTTAAGCTTAATAAAATATTGATAATAATGTTGATTTAACTTTCTAGTTATGTAGTTTATATCTTTTCTAATAGTCCTTATATACATGCATTTACATTTCTATTGCGTAAAAATTCCTTATTAAAAATACAATTGAACTTAATTAAAATCAAACCTTATCCATTCATAGCATAACACTCTTTTAGTTAAAAATAATAATTTATTTAAACCTTATTATTAATATATAATAATATAATAAATTTATTTTATCGTTTCAAACCTTATCCTTACCTTCGGATAAAACCTCTCTGCACGCGTGAGTTCTCACAACGCTCGGCTGAACCGCGAGAACTTCTTCCTCCCGCTTCTCCTTCGCACGATATTGCTCGGCTCGACCGAACTCCTCCAGTCGAACTCCAAACACACGCACTTCCTCTCCTTCTCTTCTCCGTCGATGCTTGGCTAAGGCCCAATCGCACGCAAAGGAGCTCCTCGTTGGCAAGACAGTGATGTCGCGACTCCTCTTGCGTCATTCGCAATTAAGTGGTATGCAACTTAAATAGGCAAAAAAACACTTCTTCAACTTCCCCAGTCATTCGAGTGTGGTCATCAATCAAGGTAATGAAGCACTGCTTATTAGTGTAGATGGGGGTGCAAGAGGGTTCTCATAAGTCACTGTGAATAAGTGAAAATAAGAGCAAAAGGCATGTAAGAGTGGGGTGGATATGAAATACGATGATATTTAGATAATTGAAAAATCTCACATTTGAAGCTAGCTAGGGTTTTAATAGTAAACATCGACAGATACAATTATTTAAAATATTAAAAACTAGAATGGCACAAATGATAATGCAACATAATAATACATTCAGTGGATCAAGTAAAACTGCAACTACTGGAAGAAGTGTTCTTGTTTTCCGTGTCTTTCTATTGAAAGAAGTAGAGCTCGGCTACCCTTTTAGTAGTTTCAATCATCCTCCACGAACGACGATCATAAAAGACACATGAAAAAAATCACCAATGCAATTGATGTCATGTGTCAATTTACTGACAAATAAAAATTTACACTTCAACGGAAGTACATGACACAGATTCCAGAGTTAGACGGTTATTAATACAACCAACCCTTTAACAGCAATGGAATCACATGAGTTATCAATAATTTTAACAGTCTCTTTCCCAAAGCATGGATAATATGTCGAGAAGGCTTGAGAGCATCTAGTCATGTGGTTAGTGACACATGAATGAATGATTTATGAACTAGAAAAGACAAAAGAAGTGAGTGTCAAAGGAATGGAACCTTGACAGACGTGGGAGATTGATGAGTCGAAAGAGAGTTGATTGGATCCAAGCAGCTTGATTGATTGCTCCATCTGACTCTTAAGAGAGTCGGGTAATTCCTAAGTGTTCCGGGTAGAAGTTGGTTGTGCCATAATTGATTCAGATGCCGTATAGAGACTCTTAGCAGCGAAGGATTTAGTTGAGGGTTTATTCGCCAGTTTCTTCTGGAGCTTCCCAAACTTATCACGAGTATGATTGAGTTTAAGACACTAATCACAAGTAGAGTGATTGGTCTGTTATGACGTGAAGGGTTGAGCACTATTAGAGACCAAGACAGATGGTTTGGCTGAAGGATTGGAAGTGCATAGCATGACAAATCTTCAACTTTATTCGTGACGTACCTTGGTGAATGCAGCAAGAGTTAATGAAAGGGGATCTTGACCAAGAATACGACCCCGAAATTCATTAAGATCCTTGTTTAGACCCACCAAGAATTGGAACACGCAATCCTTCTCCATAATTTTCTGAAAAAGCGAAAGATCCACCAGAGAGTCTCATGTGTAGTCGTAGTAGAGATCGCATTTCATCCATAAGGCCGCCAAGTCATTGTAGTACTACGTCACGATACTTGATCAATATTTTGCCTCCTGGATCATCTTGGAAACCTCATAAAGTTGGCTTGAGTTTCCTATATCCAAGTAGTTATCCTGAACGGTCGTCCATAATACACTTGCAAATGGAAGAAACAGATACAAACAACAATCAACGTCTCCATGAAATTGATCAGCCAAACATGACCATGAAATTCTTCACTTACCATGCACCATACGTCAGGTCAGTTTTTTTAGATTCACAAATCATCTCTGTGAGATAGTTGAATTTCCTGCATTCTTCGACAAAAAATGACACGGCATGAGATCATTAGAGAAAATTATATCTATTAAGTTTATGGGTGGTAGTTTTTGTGATTTTCCGATCCTCCGATTTGCAGAGGGATTGAGGCAGTTATTGATCGTCTAGTGGACTCAAGTACCCTGTCAAAAGGAAGCTCGGTGATGGAGGAGTCCNTTTTTTAGATTCACAAATCATCTCTGTGAGATAGTTGAATTTCCTGCATTCTTCGACAAAAAATGACACGGCTTGAGATCATTAGAGAGAATTATATCTGTTAAGTTTATGGGTGGTAGTTTTTATGATTTTCTGATCCTCCGATTTGCAGAGGGATTGAGGCAGTTATCGATCGTCTAGTGGACTCAAGTAACCTGTCAAAAGGAAGCTCGTTGATGGAGGAGTCTGCCATGATTCTGACTGAGCTGAAGATGAGGACATCGAAAGATTCCGGCTGCAGGAGGCAAAATCAGCGCCAGGTCAGCGACTGAACCTTTGAGAAACCTGCAAGAAATCTACTATACAACAGAGAGAATCTAAATGAAATATGTAGGGAGACTTGCAAGGCAGAAGGGGGGTTGACGACAAGGTAGATGCCCTGGCCGAGGAAATCTGCAGGAAATCTATTATAAGGCAAAGGAAATTTGCAGAAAATCTGCAGGAAGACCTGCAGGGCGGCATAAAGAGGGGTCGGCGACGGAGTAGAACTCTAGGGAAAAAGCTTCAGTGAAGGAGGGGCAACAAAGGAGACCTGCAGGGAGTGTCGACAGCAAGGTAGATGCCCCAACGACAGCTAGGATTAGATCCTAGGCTCTAATACCATGAAGAAAATCTAAGAATAGAGCTTGACACTTTCATTGATAAGAGGAGGGTTATAAATACACATTACAATGCTCAAATAAAAGGAAAGACATACATTTAGAAATAGATCACATAGAAAACACATAAATATGGAAACGGAAGCAAATAAAAGCTAGTAATAACTATAGCGGAACTATGTTAATAATTTAAATAAAACATATATTAGGGTGTACACCAGCTATAATTTAACAATCTGAACACTCACCCATCAAGATATTGTCCACTTTGGCATAATAGTCTCATAACTTTGTCCCATTGGGGTAAATTCCGAGAGGTGGGGGGTTTGGGGGGGAGGGGGGTGTCACCCATCCTCACATGTTAGCACGCTTAACATTTAAGTTTTACCGCTAGACCAAAAGGTGCCCCGATGATTAAGAGTTCAATTTCATTTTACTTAAAAAGTTTTATAATCTCCCCCACTTAAGTAGCTGACGTTCTCGTCTGTTTTCACAACACAGAATCATACACCAGGCAGAAAGACTTTTAAAAGTGCCCCCTATAGATTCAAGAGGTGGCTCCCACTCTGTGGTGTTTTGTCTCATCCAAGATTCATAAGGTAACTCACATGGCATATCATTTTATTTTGTATGACACTTAATTCATATCTTTCGGCTCGTGTAATGCTCTGATATCACCTGAACTCGCCCATCAAGATATTGTCCGCTTTGACCTAATGANGATTAAGAGTTCAATTTCATTTTACTTAAAAAGTTTTATAATCTCCCCCACTTAAGTAGCTGACGTTCTCGTTTGTTTTCACAACACGGAATCATTCACCAGGCAGATAGACTTTTAAAAGTGCCCCCTATAGATTCAAGAGGTGGCTCCCACTCTGTAGTGTTTTGTCTCATCCAAGATTCATAAGGTAACTCACATGGCATAGCATTTTATTTTGTATGACACTTAATTCATATCTTTCGGCTCGTGTAATGCTCTGATATTACCTGAACTCGCCCATCGAGATATTGTCCTCTTTGGTCTAATGGCCTCACAGTTTTGTCTCAGTGGTGTAACTTCTCAAAAGGTCACTCATCCTAACAGTGTTACCACGCGAACACACTTAACCTTTAAACCAAAAGGTGCCTCGATATTTAAGAGTTTGTCTTCGTCCTACATAAGAGGTTTCACATATGACACCTATTTAGTTAAACCTAAAGTAAAAGAGAATTAAAGAAGATGTTCTAGCAGAAAAAGGGAGTAACCAAAGGTTCATAACAGGTTTGAAAAACATATCACACACAAGAAATATTATTTTAGTAGTAATCTATTATGTCAATATATGCATTTACCATTAAAAAAGATATAAAAATTGTCTACAAGTTCTCAAAATAACTTAAATCCATGTCATGTAAAAGTTTGTTGATTGAGAATACTATGTATAGGAATGACGCCGGTGTCCGGTGACGTGGAAGTTGTCGATGCGANTTACCATTAAAAAAGATATAAAAATTGTCTACAAGTTCTCAAAATAACTTAAATCCATGTCATGTAAAAGTTCGTTGATTGAGAATACTATGTATAGGAATGACGCCGGTGTCCGGTGACATGGAAGTTGTCGATGCGGAAATAGCCGCATCTGAATGGGTGAAGCCCTGGCCTTTCATTGTTATGGAGTGTCGGTCAGTCCCTTGGGCCCACTTCTAATTATCCTATTATTATAAATTTGCTTTCCAGCAATCCAGGGTTAGTTTTTTCGTGCTTTTGTCAAGCACAGTCATGAACATCCCGATTTCTCCCTTCTAAGGTTGCATCCAATGGCGAGTGGTGCTCTGATTGTATCTCGTTCCAAGGTGGTGATTCTCCTCCAAGGGTCCAGAGGTGCTTCTGCTATATCTCGCTCCCAATGTGATATTTAACCTCTTCTAACCTTCCTCATGCCTTCCTACATCGCTTTCCCTTCATCCAGTTCATTGTCCTTAAAAAATAATTCAACCACTTTTTTTACCATTATCCTCTACCTCCAATCACCGATCCTCGCTGCCGCCATTCGAAAAAGAGCAAATATGTTTTTTTTCTATTGTCCAACCATCATTCCGGCTTGCTGCCGCCTGGAATGCAGACTACCCTGCCGTCCCTACAATCCCTGCATGGAATGCAGCTACGAGTTTTCACCTCTTTCCACGCATCTCTCTGAAAATGATGATGTGTGGCACTATTACAATTTATGCTATTAAATTTTGAAAACTTCATTTTTGTTCTGCATGCTAATGATTAATGGGTGGAAGTTGACCTATTGGAGGGGCCACCGCCAACTTTTGGCCCGTTGTTAGTGTCCCTTTTAACTAATTTAAATTATGGCATATNCTTCATTTTTGTTCTGCATGCTAATGATTAATGGGTGGAAGTTGACCTATTGGAGGGGCCACCGCCAACTTTGGCCCGTTGTTAGTGTCCCTTTTAACTAATTTAAATTATGGCATACGTTTATCTGCCGAACTGCAACTCTAAAGTTAGTGTCCAGGCATGTCTATATTGAGTTAAATTGGATAATAACTTGCCTTTAAAATACGGATTAAATTTATNAGTGTCCAGGCATGTCTATATTGAGTTAAATTGGATAATAACTTGCCTTTAAAATACGGATTAAATTTATTTATTATTTTTTTTATCAAGTTTGCATTATAATCAAGTCTGAATATTTAATATAAGAAAATTTACATGCATACCGCTCAATTCTTTTGTATTTTTGAAGTTTGTTTTGTTGAAAAAAAATAGTTACATTTTTTAATTGATATGAAAGATTTGGGTGGTCTAAAGGTAATAATCAATGTTTTAGGTGCTAGACATGTAAATACATGAGAATTGGACGGTATCATTATGTTTGTAAACGTCCAACATCTAAATGCAGTGCATATTTCTTAAACTCTATTTTTTTACAACGCATTTTTTTCAGTAAAACAAACGCCCTTAGTTATGCTTATCATGGGTTGAATTAATTTACATTTACAGAGAAAAAATCATGTTACTTTTCCTAGTGATGATTTATAGCATGTTTTAACTTACATTTTGCTACTTTTTTGTTGAAGCACGTATCAATTTTTAATCAAATATTAATTTCACAAAAAATATATATTGATATTTTTTTGCTAGGAATATATCTATAAGAAGATATTGACGGAGATAAACATGACTTTCAGGATAATCGGGATTGTCTCATTTTTTTTGAGAAAGTACGTGTCTTCCTGTAATGGCAAATGAAAAGAAATTCTTACATTGTGAATGATAGATAGTTCAATACGATAACAAGTTTTAATAGATTCAACTCTCCCAATACTGAGAAGAAATGCTGTTAAATATTGAATTATTATGTTTAGATTGATTTGCTTGTTTATCGTATGTTATTTTAATATTCATGTTAAAAATATTTGATTATTAATTTCAATTATTTAAAATAATAATATATTTCTTATGTCAAGGTTTATTGAATGATTTTTATTTAAAAAGAAAAGAACGAGTGAAAATTGATGTAGATAATCTTTCAGCTTATCCTGCTTTGCCCTTCTATATGGAGTTATGATGTTAATGATAAAGATAGAGTACGAAGAACATATTTGCTCAAAGAACCTCATCAACCAAAAAATGATGATTTTCCTCAAACAGCTATAGGTACCATTGCTCGGAGATTTAGTTCAACATTATATGAGGATCATCCAACTTGGTTAGAATATAGCGTGCAAAAAGATACAGCATATTGCTTCTATTGTTGTCTATTTAAGCCTCAAGAAGTAGTTGGTACAAGTCAAGGAGGTGGAGATTCATTTGTCAATGAAAGATTTAAAAATTGGAAGAAAAAAGAAAAGCTATTAGCTCATACTGGAGATCATAATAGTGTTAATAATAAGGCAAGACACAATTGTGAAGATCTAATAAAGCCACAAATACATAGTGTTCCACCATGTGATCGAGTGAAGATAAGAGGGATTAAAAAAAATAAGATTATGTTGACTGTAGTTGTTGATTGTGTTCAATTTCTTCTACAGCAAGTATTGTCATTTCGTGGATATGATGAATCATCTGAATCAGCTAATCAAGAAAATTATTTGGAGCTATTTCATTTTCTTGATAATCATAATAAAGAAATCAAAAAAGTTACATTTAAAAATGTCAGCAAAAAATTACAATTAGTTTCATCAAATTTTCAAAAAGAACTTTGTGAAGTTGTAACTGTTGAGACTTTAGCTTATATCATGAAAAATATATGTTATTATTACTTCTCCATTATTGTTGAAGTCTCGTGATGTGTCAACAAAGGAACAATTGGCTGTCGTTGTGAGATATGTTGATAAAAATAGACAAGTTATTGAAACATTTATTAGAGTTAAACATATTTTCTCAACAACTTCGGTTGCACTCAAAACAGCTCTTGAATCCATATTTGCAAAACATTTATAAAGCTTACATAGAATATGTTGTCAAGACTATGACGGGCATCCAATATGCGAGGCAAGTTCAATAGTTTTAAAGCACTCATTCTTAATGATAATTCTCAAGCATTCTATATTCATTGCTTCGTCCATCAACTTCAGTTACGATTGGTAACTATGGCAAAAAATTATTGGCCAATTAAACAACTTTTTGAGTTCACTTCAAGCATCCTAAATACAGTTGGAACTTCTTGTAATGAGCGATACTCTTAAAATAATTTAACATGAAAAAATTATGTTGCATCTTAGAGATTAAAATTTAATTAGTAGTTGCGGTTCGAATCAAGAAACTACTTTGCAACGAGCTGGAGACACCCGTGTGAGCTCGCATTTTGATACTTTAATTGGTCTCATGAAAATGTATGCATCCATACTTGAAGTGTTTGATATCATAAAAGATGATGGAGTGTATGATTATAATTGAAGCATGTGTTTTAAGTGATGCAAAAGAAAGTTTTGACTTTGTCTTCACGTTGAATTTAATGATTAATATGTTAAGGGTTACAAATAAATTGCTACAATCTTTACAAAAAAAAAAAGACCAAGATATTGTTAATTCGATGAAATTAGTATATGTATCAAAACAACGATTGCAAATAATGTGAGAGAATGGATGGGATTCCTTATTAAGAGAAGTGTCTCTCTTTTGTAATGTTTTTTAAATTGAGGTTCCAAATATGAACTCCTCTTTTAAGGCTCGACGAAGATCAACACGGAGAGGTGAAGAAATTACAAATTTACATCATTATCGTGATGAGTTATTCAATAATGTGATTGACATGCAATTTCAAGAGTTGAATAATTGTTTCTCTGAAGCAAGTATCGAGTTGTTTCTCTGTATAGCTTGTCTAAATCCAAGTGATTTATTCTCAACTTTGGAAAAGAGAAAATAATTCACTTATATTATTGACATATATTTAAGTGATGATTTCTCATTTTTAAGAGGCATTGTTGATCTGGCAAAACAGCTTGTTAAGGCTAAGAAAGATTGTGTGTATCTTCTCATTTACAGACTTATTACATTGGCTTTAACTTTACTAGTTGCCACTGCTACAGTTGAGAGTTTTTTATTCAATGAAGATTATCAAACATCAATCACTTAGTCGAATAAGTGATGGTTGACTCAATGATTGTCTTATACCATACATTGAGAAAGAAATATTTGACTTGATTTCCAAAAAGCATATTATGCAGTATTATCGATTAATGCAAAATAGATTGAAAAGTTTATAATCTTCAGCATCACAAAAAATTTCCTGATGATTCAGATTATCATTAAATGACAATTTATCAATTGAAGCGCGAGAGAAACATTCAATCGTATGTAACAACATTTTTCTTATGTATTTACATGCATACCACATAACCAAATGCTTCCCGTAGCAGTACAAATGTTAAATTAAGTGGTTTTATACCACTATATAGAAAAACCTAATCAAATGAAGAAAGAAAAACAAATAAATTGCTTCCCGTAGCAGGGCAAATGTTAAATTCAGAGCGCTTGCTCAGGTAATTTGTGAATTAATCTAATTGTACGGGGNTATTGATAATAATGTTGATTTAACTTTCTAGTTATGTAGTTTATATCTTTTCTAATAGTCCTTATATACATGTATTTACATTTCTATTGCGTAAAAATTCCTTATTAAAAATACAATTGAACTAAATTAAAATCAAACCCCATCCATTCATAGCATAACACTTTGTTAGTTAAAAAAAATAATTTATTTAAACCTTATTATTAATATATAATAATATAATAAACTTATTTTATCGTTTAAAACCTTATCCTTGTCTTCGGATAAAACCTCTCTGCACGTGCGAGTTCTCACAAGGCTCGGCTCAAACGCGGGAACTTCTTCCTCCCGCTTCTCGTTCGCATGATATTGCTCGGCTCGACCGAACTCCTCCAGTTGAACTCCAAACACACGCGCTTCCTCTCCTTCTCTTCTCCATCGATGCTTGGCTAGAGCCCAATCGCACGCAAAGGAGCTCCTCGTTGGCAAGACAGCGATGCTGCCGACTCCTCTTGTGTCATTCTCAAGTAAGTGGCATGCAACTTAAATAGGCAAAAAACACTTCTTCAACTTCCCCAGTCATTCGAGTGTGGTCATCAATCAAGGTAATGAAGTACTGTTTATTAGTGTAGATGGGGGTGCAAGAGGGTTCTCATAAGTCATTGTGAATAAGTGAAAAAAAAAGCAAAAGGCATGTAAGAGTGGGGTGGATATGAAATACGATGATATTTAGATAATTGAAAAATCTCACATTTGAAGCTAGCTAGGGTTTTAATAGTAAACGTTGAAAGATACAATTATTTAAAATATTAAAAACTAGAATAGCACAAATGATAATGCAACATAATAATACATTCAGTGGATCAAGTAAAACTGCAACTACTGGAAGAAGTGTTCTCGTTTTCCGTGTCTTTCTATTGGAAGAAGTAGAGCTCGGCTACTCTTTTAGCAATTTCAGTCATCCTCCACAAACGATGATCATAAAAGACAAACAACATGAAAAAAATCACCAATGCAATTAATGTCATGTGTCAATTTACTGACAGATAAAAATTTACACTTCAACGGAAGTACATGACACAGATTCCAAAGTTAGACCGGCTATTAATACAACCAACCCTTTAACAACAATGGAATCACATGAGTTATCAATAATTTTAACAGTCTCTTTCCCAGAGCATAGATAATATGTCGAGAAAGCTTGAGAGCATCTAGATATATGGTCAGTGACACATGAATCAATGATCTATGAACTAGAAGAAACAAAAGAAGTGAGTGTCAAAGGAATGGAACCTTGACGGACGTGGGAGGTTAATGAGTCAAAAGAGAGTTGATTGGATCCAAGCAGCTTGATTGATTGCTCCATCTGACTCTTAAAAGAGTCGGGTAATTCCTAAGTGTTCCGGGTTGAAGTTGGTTGTGCCATAATAGATTCAGATGTCGTATAGAGACTCTTAGCAGTGAAGGATTTAGTTGAGGGTTTATTCGCCGGTTTCTTGTGGAGCTTCCCAAACTTATCACGGGTATGATTGAGTTTGTGACACTAATCACAAGTAGAGTGATTGGTCTGTTATGACGTGGAGGGTTGAGCACTATTAGAGACCAAGACAGATGGTTTGGCTGAAGGAGTGGAAGTGCAAAGCATGACAAGACTTCAACTTTATTCATGACGTACCTTGGTGAATGCAGCAAGAGTTAAAGGAAGGGGATCTCGACCAAGAATACGACCCCGAAATTCATTAAGATCCTTGTTTAGATCCACCAAGAATTGTAACACGCAATCCTTCTCTACAATTTTCTGAAAAAGCGAAAGATCCACCAGAGAGTCTCATGTGTAGTCGTAGTAGAGATCACATTCCATCCATAAGGCCACCAAGTCATTGTAGTACTACGTCACGATACTTTATCAATATTTTGCCTTGTGGATCATCTTAAAAACCTCATAAAGTTAGCTTGAGTTTCCTATATCCAAGTAGGTATCCTGAACCGTCGTAAATAGTACACTTGCAAATGGAAGAAACAGATACGAACAACAATCATAGTCTCCATGAAATTGATCGGCCAAACATGACCATGAAATTTTTCACTTACCATGCATATGTCGGGTCAGTTTTTTTAGATTCACAAATCATCTCTGTGAGATAGTTGAATTTCTTGCGTTCTTTGACAAACAATGACACGGCTTGAGATCATTAGAGAAAATTATATTTGTTAAGTTTATGGGTGGTAGTTTTTGTGATTTTCCGATCCTCTGATTTGCAGAGGGATTGAGGTAGTTGTCGATCGTCTAGTGGACTCAAGTACCTTGTCGAAAGAAGGCTCGGTGATGGAGGAGTCCGCCATGATTCTGACTGAGCTGAAGATGAGGACATCAAAAGATTCCAGCTGCAGGAGGCAAAATCAACGCCAGGACAGCGACTGAACCTTCAAGAAACCTGCAAGAAATCTACTAAACGACTGAAGAAATCTACATGAAATCTGTAGGGAGACTTGCAAGGCAGAAGGGGGATTGACGACAAGGTAGATGCCCTGGCTGAGAAAATTTGCAGGAAATCTATTATAAGGCAGAGGAAATTTGTAGAAAATCTGCAGGGAGACCTGCAGGGCGGCATAAAGAGGGGTCGGCGGCAGAGTAAAACTATAGGGAGAAAGCTTCAGTGAGTGTCGACAGCAAGGTAGATGCCCCGGTGACAACTAGGATTAGATCCTAGGCTCTAATACCATGAAGAAAATCTGAGAATAGAGCTCGACACTTTCATTGATAAGAGGAGGGTTATAAATACATATTACAATGCTCAAATAAAAGGAAAGATATACATTTAAAAATAGATCATAGATCACATAGAAAACACATAAATATGGAAACGGAAGCAAATAAAATCTAGTAATAACTAAGCGGAATTATGTTAATAATTTAAATAAAACATATATTAGGGTGTACACCAGCTGTAATTTAACAATCTGAACACTCACCCATCAAGATATTGTCTACTTTGGCCTAATAGCCTCATAGCTTTGTCCCATTGGGGTAAATTCCGAGAGGTGGGGGGTTGGGGGGAGAGGGGTGTCACCCATCCTCACATTTTAGCACGCTTAACATTGAAGTTTTACCGCTAGACCAAAAGGTGCCCCGATGATTAAGAGTTCAATTTCATTTTACTTAAAAAGTTTTATAATCTCCCCCACTTAAGTAGCCGGCGTTCTCGTCCGTTTTCACAACCCAGAATCATTCACCAGGCAGATAGACTTTAAAGGTGCCCTCTATAGATTCAAGAGAAGGCTCCCACCTTGTAG
The DNA here is from genome assembly GCA_002079205.1 of Phalaenopsis hybrid cultivar. NCBI lineage: Eukaryota > Viridiplantae > Streptophyta > Magnoliopsida > Asparagales > Orchidaceae > Phalaenopsis > Phalaenopsis hybrid cultivar. The sequence continues at coordinate 293,375 of JXCR01070961.1, read as the reverse complement.
TGCTTTGTCTCATCCAAGATTCATAAGGTGGATCATATGGCATAGCATTTTATTTTGTATGACACTTAATTCATATCTTTAGGCTCATGTAATGCTCTGATATCACCTGAACTCACCCATCGAGATATTGTCCGCTTTGGCCTAATGGCCTCATAATTTTGTCTCAGTGGTGTAACTTCTCAAAAGGTCACTCATCCTACGAGTGTTACCATGCGAACACACTTAACGTTAGAGTTTCTATCGAAGCTTCAACCTTTAAACCAAAAGGTGTCTCGATATTTAAGAGTTTGGCTTCGTCCTACATAAGGGGTTTCACATATGATACCTATTTAGTTAAACCTAAAATAAACGAAAATTAAAGAAGATGTTCTAGCATAAAAATGTAGTAACCAAAGGTTCATAACAGGTTTGAAAAACATATCACACACAAGAAACATTATTTTAGTAGTAATCTATTATGTCAATATATGCATTTACCATTAAAAAAGATATAAAACTTGTCTCCAAGTTCTCAAAATAACTTAAATCCATGTCATGTAAAAGTTCGTTGATTGCGAATACTATGTATAGGAATGACGCTGGTGTCCGGTGACGTGGAAGCTGTCGATGCGGAAATAGCCGCATTTGAATGGGTGAAGCCCTGGCCTTTCATTGTTATGGAGTGTCGGTTCTTCTAATTATCCTATTATTATAAATTTGCTTTCCAGCAGTCCAGGGTTAGTTTTTTCGTGCTTCTATCAAGCACAGCCATGAATATCCCGATTTCTCCCTTCTAAGGTTGCATCCAATGGCGAGTGGTGCTCCGATTGTATCTCGTTCCAAGGTGGTGATTCTCCTCCAAGGGTCAAGAGGTGCTTCTGCTATATCTCGCTCCCAATGTGGTATTTATCCTCTTCTACCCTTCCTCATGCCTTCCTACATCGCTTTCCCTTCATCCAGTTCATTGCCCTTAAAAAACAATTCAACCACTATTTGTACCATTATCCTCTACCTCCAATCACCGACCCTCGCTGCCGCCATCCGAAAAAGAGCAAATATGTTGTTTTTCTATTGTCCAACCATCATTCCGGCTTGTTGCCGCCTGGAATGCAGACTAACCTGCCGTCCCTACAGTCCCCGCATGGAATGCAGCTACGAGTTTTCACCTCTTTCCACGCATCTCTCTGAAAATGATGATGCGTGGCACTATTACAATTTATGCTATTAAATTTTGAAAACTTCTTTTTTGTTCTGCATGCTAATGATTAATGGGTGGAATTTGACCTATTGGAGGGGCTACTGCCAACTTTTGGCCCGTTGTTAGTGTCCCTTTTAACTAATTTTAATTAAGACATATGTTTATCTGCCTAACTGCAACTCTAAAGTGAGTGTCCAGGCATGTGTATATTGAGTTAAATTGGAAAATAACTTGCCTTTAAAATATGGATTAAATTTATTTATTAATTTTTTTATCAAGTTTGCATTATAATCAAGTCTGATTATTTAATATAGGAAAATTTACATGCATACCACTCAATTCTTTTGTATTTTTGAAGTTTGTTTTGTTGAAAAAGAATAGTTACATTTTTTAATTGATATGAAAGATTTGGGTGGTCTAAAGGTAATAATTATTGTTTTAGGTGCTAGACATGTAAATACATGAGAATTGGACGGTATCATTATGTTTGTAAATGTCCAACATCTAAATGCAGTGCATATTTCTTAAACTCTATTTTTTTTATAACGCATTTTTTTCAGTAAAACAAACGCCCTTAATTATGCTTATCATGCCAATAAGGTTCCATACCCGATTTGCACTTAGGTTGAATTAATTTGCATTTACAGAGAAAAAATCATGTTACTTTTCCTAATGATGATTTATAGCATGTTTTAACTTGCATTTTGCTACTTTTTTGTTGAAGCACGTATCAATTTTTAATCAAATATTAATTTCACAAAAAATATATATTGATATTTTTTTGCTAGGAATATATCTATAAGAAGATATTGACGGAGATAAACATGACTTTCAGGATAATCGGGATTGTCTCATTTTTTTTTGAGAAAGTACGTGTCTTCCTGTAATGACAAATGAAAAGAAATTCTTACATTGTGAATGATAGATAGTTCAATACAATAACAAGTTTTAATAGATTCAACTCTCCCAATACTGAGAAGAAATGCTGTTAAATATTGAATTATTATGTTTAGATTGATTTGCTTGTTTATCGTATGTTATTTTAATATTCATGTTAAAAATATTTGATTATTAATTTCAATTATTTAAAATAATAATATATTTCTTATGTCAAGGTTTATTGAATGATTTTTATTTAAAAAGAAAAGAACGAGTGAAAATTGATGTAGATAAGCTTTCAGCTGATCATGCTTTGCCCTTCTATATGGAGTCATGATGTTAATGATAAAGATAGAGTACGAAGAACATATTTGCTCAAAGAACCGCATCAACCAAAAAATGATAATTTTCCTCAACAGTGATAGGTACCATTGCTTGAAGGTTTAGTTCAACATTGTATGAGGATCATCCAACTTGCTTAGAATATAGCGTGCAAAAAATACAACATATTGCCTCTATTGTTGTCTATTTAAGCCTCAAGAAGTAGTTGGTACAAGTCAAGGAGGTGGAGATTCATTTGTCAATGAAAGATTTAAAAATTGGAAGAAAAAAGAAAAGCTATTAGCTCATACTGGAGATCATAATAGTGTTAATAATAAGGCAAGACACAATTATGAAGATCTAATAAAGCCACAAATACATGTGATCGAGTAAAGATAAGAGGGATTAAAAAAAATAAGATTATGTTGACTGTGGTTGTTGATTGTGTTCAATTTCTTCTACAACAAGTATTGTCATTTCGTGGATATGATGAATCATCTGAATCAGCTAATCAAGAAAATTATTTGGAGCTATTTCATTTTCTTGATAATCATAATAAAGAAATCAAGAAAGTTACATTTAAAAATGTCAGCACAAAATTACAATTAATTTCATCAAATTTTCAAAAAGAACTTTGTCAAGTTGTAACTGTTGAGACTTTAGCTTATATCATGAAAAATATATGTGATTATTACTTCTCCATTATTGTTGAAGAGTCTCGTGATGTGTCAACAAAGGAACAGTTGGCTGTCGTTGTGAGATATGTTGATAAAAATAGACAAGTTATTGAAAGATTTATTAGAGTTAAATATATTTTCTCAACAACTTCAGTTGCACTCAAAACAGCTCTTGAATTCATATTTGCAAAACATTTATAAAGTTTACATAGAATACGTGGTCAAGGCTATGACGGGGCATCCAATATGCGAGGCAAGTTCAATAGTTTTAAAGCACTCATTCTTAATGATAATTCTCAAGCATTCTATATTCATTGCTTCATCCATTAGCTTGAGTTACGATTGGTAACTGTAGCAAAAAATTATTAGCAAATTAAACAACTTTTTGAGTTCACTTCAAGAATCCTAAATACAACTGGAGCTTCTTGTAATGAGTGATACTCTTAAAATAATTTAACATGAAAAAATTATTTTGCATATTAGAGATTAGAATTAATTAGTAGTTGCGGTTTGAATCAAGAAACTACTTTGCAATGAGCTAGAGACACCCGTGTGAGCTCGCATTTTGATACTTTAATTGGTCTCATGAAAATGTATGCATCTGTACTTGAAGTGTTTGATATTATAAAAGATGACGGAGTGTATGATTATAATTGAAGCATGTGTTTTAAGTGATGCAAAAGAAAGTTTTGACTTTGTCTTCACGTTGGATTTAATGATTAATATGTTAGGGGTTACAAATAAATTGCTACAATCTTTACAAAAAAAAAGACCAAGATATTGTTAATTTGATGAAATTAGTATATGTATCAAAACAACGATTGCAAATAATGTGAGAGAATGGATGAGATTCCTTATTAAGAGAAGTGTCTCGCTTTTGTAATGTTTTTTTAAATTGAGGTTCTAAATATGAACTCCTCTTTTAAGGCTCGACAAAGATCAACACGGAGAGGTGAAGAAATTACAAATTTACATCATTATCGTGTTGAGTTGTTCAATAATGTGATTGACATGCAATTTCAAGAGTTGAATATTTGTTTCTCTGAAGCAAGTATTGAGTTGTTTCTCTGTATAGCTTGTCTAAATTCAGGTGATTTATTCTCAACTTTGGAAAAGATAAAATAATTCAACATACAGAGTTATATCCTAATGATTTTTCTACAGTTGAGTTTGTAGCTCTCGATTAACAGTTATTCACTTATATTATTGACATATATTTAAGTGATGATTTCTCATTTTTAAGAGGCATTGTTGATCTGGCAAAACAACTTGTTAAGGCTAAGAAAGATTGTGTGTATCTTCTCATTTACAGACTATTACATTGGCTTTAACTTTACTAGTTGCCACTGCTACAATTGAGAGTTTTTTATTCAATGAAGATTATCAAACATCAATCACTTAGTCGAATAAGTGATGGCTGACTCAATGATTTTCTTATACCATACATTGAGAAAGAAATATTTGACTTGATTTCCAATAAGCATATTAAGCAGTATTATCGATTAATGCAAAATAGATTGAAAAGTTTATAATCTTCAGCATCACAAAAAATTTCCTGATGATTCAGATTATCATTCAATGACAATTTATATCAATTGAAGCGCAAGAGAAACATTCAATCGTATGTACAAATTTTTTCTTATGTACTTATATGCATACCACATAATCAAATGCTTCCCATAGCAGTACAAATGTTAAATTAAGTGGTTTTATACCACTATATAGAAAAACCTAATCAAATGAAGAAAGAAAACCTAATCAAATGCTTCCCGTAGCAAGGCAAATGTTAAATTCAGAGCGCTTGCTCAAGTAATTTGTGAATTAATCTAATTGTACGGGTTAATGGAAGAACAAAAAGCGCATAGATGTACCCAATGAAGTTATTTCTTTTGCAGCAACAAATCTATATTCAAAATTTAACACAATCCTATCCATCATCAGTGAACAAAGCATGGTGGGTGGACAACCTCCCTCCCTGCCTAAGAGTGATCCAGATGAATCGTGGCAGTCAACTCAAGCCATAAGGTTCGGAGACAAAATAAACCATAATAACCAGTACCGAGATCAAGTACTAACGTCAAATATCGGTATCATATTTCATTTGGATCCGTTGCAACATTTAAAATTTTGGAGTATCAATCGCACGGTCGCAAAACATAGGTTCTTTTTTTTATATATAATCTAGCTAGTCTGCTTGAAATTTTAGTGTTCTGACTGTCATTATTAGAAAGATCAACNCCTTTTTTTTATATAATCTAGCTAGTCTGCTTGAGATTTTAGTGTTCTGACTGTCATTATTAGAAAGATCAACCATTTTAACCGTCATCCCGCCGAAATTTCAGCGTACTGTAAGCAAATGATAGACTAGTNCTGCCTAAGAGTGATCCAGATGAATCGTGGCAGTCAACTCAAGCCATAAGGTTCGGAGACAAAATAAACCATTATAACCAGTACCGAGATCAAGTACTAACGTCAAATATCGGTATTATATTTCATTTGGATCCGTTGCAACATTTAAAATTTTGGAGTATCAATCGCACGATCGCAAAACATAGGTTCCTTTTTTTNATATTTCATTTGGATCCGTTGCAACATTTAAAATTTTGGAGTATCAATCGCACGGTCGCAAAACATAGGTTCCTTTTTTTTTATATATAATCTAGCTAGTCTGCTTGAGATTTTAGTGTTCTGACTGTCATTATTAGAAAGATCAAACATTTTAACCGTCATCCTGCCGAAATTTCAGCGTACTGTAAGCAAATGATAGACTAGCAGCAAACCAGCAACACCCTTTAACCCGCACAAAAAACCTAATCCTCTGCTAACCTGGACAGACTTGGGGCCGTACTTGAACAGAACGCCTGGGAGCTGGTTTTTGCGATGGCCGGAGCTGGAGGAATCACCGGGAAGAGAGACAGCGGCTCCGCCAGTACCGGCGGCGGGGATTTTCGTGGACCGGCCACGAACTATGCCCGAAAACCAGGAGGAGGAAGACGAAGAGGAGGAGCTATGGGCCACTGTAGTCAAGGGATTCATCGCACCAGATCACGGCTTCCTCGCCTGTACCGTCGGATTGATATATCTTGGGGATTTTCTTTTACATAAAATAATTAAACAAGAACAACCAACAATAAAGCCTTAATCCCACTACGTGGAGTCAGATACATGAATCCTTCTTTTCCAAATATTCATGTCATGAGATGATTTTTTCCGATAAATTTTAAGTTGTCTATCGACTATCTAACACAAACATCTACTTTTCATATCCGGTCTTAAGACCGACAACGACAGCGTTAAATTAAAAATTTCAGTGATATATGTATAAATATGTAAAATTTATGTGCTGTACTTGAAATTTTTTATTTTTTTTACTTTTTTTTTTTTGAGAAATTTATGTATTTAACTCACAATTCTTAAAAATTTACATATATAATATTTTAAATTTGATATTTATATTTATAATACAAATTTCATNTTAATCCCACTACGTGGAGTCAGATACATGAATCCTTCTTTTCCAAATATTCATGTCATGAGATGATTTTTTTCGATAAATTTTAAGTTATCTATCGACTATTTAAGACAAACATCCACTTTTCATATCCGGGTTTAAGACCGACAACGACAGTGTTAAATTAAAAATTTCAGTGATATATGTATAAATATATAAAATTTATGTGATGTACTTGAAATTTTTTATTTTTTTTACTTTTTTTTTTGAGAAATTTATGTATTTATCTCACAATTCTTATATATTTACATGTCTAATATTTTAAATTTGATATTTATATTTATAATACAAATTTGCATAAAATATACATTTGACCTTTAAAATGTTAATAAAAATAATAATTTAATGTGATGTTAAAAATGTGATTGTTGTGAGTATAAAAATTAAGATTTTTGGGATAGATAGGTAATACATAAAAATTGTGGGGTATTTATGCAAGTGCTCCTAAAGATATTGGATGGGAGGTAATCTTTAATAACATTACCTTTATTTANAATGTTAATAAAAATAATAATTTAATGTGATGTTAAAAATGTGATTGTTGTGAGTATAAAAATTAAGATTTTGGGGATAGATAGGTAATACATAAAAATTGTGGGGTATTTATGTAAGTGCTCCTAAAGATATTGGATGGGAGGTAATCTTTAATAACATTACCTTTATTTCTTATAAATTTTTAAGAAAATTTTTATTTAAAATTTATTGCATTATTTAAATATTTTTAATTTATTTAAAATTAATAAAAAAGCAATAAAATTTATTAAACATATAAAATCAAATTTCAAAATATTAAAATAATTTTAAGCGTGTGAAAATACATTAGAGATGCTCTTAAAGTATTTTACACCGTCCTCCAAAAACTCTTTAATTATATTAATATTTAATATTTGTATATATCTATCATCTTGAATTTTATCATGAGAATATTTATAAGCATGCAATACTATTTAAAATATATAAATTTATTCACACATTAAAAAAAGATTCAGCCATTACATAAACATCTAATAAATTAAATTATTTATTTTTGTTGTCATTTCATCCTATTTATTTCAAAATAATTTGAATAACACCCTTAATTATATTTATAATTAATGNCCTATTTTAAATATCTAAATTTATTCACACATTAAAAAAAGATTCAGCCATTACATAAACATCTAATAAATTCAATTATTCATTTTTTTGTCATTTCATTCTATTTATTTCAAAATAATTTGAATAACACCCTTAATTATATTTATAATTAATTATACTAATTTTTATAATCAAGCTAATATAGTTGTTGTGTGTTTAACACAAACTTTGTTTTTAACATTTCTACAGCTCNTAATTTTTATAATCAAGCTAATATAGTTGTTGTGTGTTTAACACAAACTTTGTTTTTAACATTTCTACAGCTTAATTCTTTCGCATCACATAAAAATATAACTATTTAAATTTTTAAAAAGTAATGTATTTATATATATAATTATTTAATTTTGATTTGTCTATGAATCTCAACTCAAGCAATAACGCGTAAGATATAAGAGAGATATGTAAAAACAGAGAGAAAAGTGAACAGTAAATTATATCAACTGTGTCGACCTTTACTGGTNATAACTATTTAAATTTTTAAAAAGTAATGTATTTATATATATAATTATTTAATTTTGATTTGTCTATGAATCACAACTCAGACAATAACGCGTAAGATATAAGAGAGATATGTAAAAACAGAGAGAAGAGTGAACAGTAAATTATATCAACTGTGTCGACCTTTACCGGCCTTTTTGGCTAAAATTGGGTTTGTCTACCCTCTTTTATACATGAAATGATCTCATTATTTATAAAAGAGACAATACAATACGGTGATATTATACTTCTGTTCTTGCTTTAATGAGGGTTGTACGGAGTATTCTTGGTATTTTACATATATGAACCTATTGCTCGGCTGCTCTCTGGCCCGGTCAATTGAACTTGTTTGGTTTTGACTTGGTAAGGACAGTTCGACAGGCTAGGCAAATCTTAATCGATGTTGCTAGTCAGCTGAGCTAGCTTCGAATTGGCAAGACTGGTTCGGCGGGCTAGGCTTGTTGATCGATTAATTTAGTTAAGTTGTCAACCTTTGATCCCTACATGATGAGCTCATGTCGGCAAAGCGACACTAGACGGTCAGGCATGGGGTGAATCACTGTAATCTGATTGATAGCTCGTTCCTCAATGAGGAGAGCCCGAGGGACGTCTATGAAACTCTTTGTTGCATTGTTAATTATTGATCCCTTATGAGGAGCCTCGTGGGCGTCCATGCGATGGTTGGTGCTATTTGAGGAACTGGATCCTCCTCATACAGGATTTATCGGAAGATTGACTACTATATTGGATCGACTTTCTTGTAGCAATTGGATCGGATGCCTATTTGCCTTCTTTCAGCCCGAATGGTTCAGATTCATATCATTTGATCGTCTTTGTGACTCGGTCCACTTTGGCATTGTCAGCTTTAGCCAGGACGGCTGCACTTAGTCAGATAAATGGGCCTCACGCTCTTCTGTTAATGGGCCATCTTCCATCGTACTCTCCTCCTCTGGACCCTTAGATCTCCTCAGGATCAACACTGACATATTTTCGATATACATAAATGAAATTTTCATACTATGATTTAAGTGTGTACTTGCAAAACAAGAACAGGAAGAAGAGCTNGCATAATGAAGTCAAACTCCTAAAAATTGATGGACCATTTGGTGTAACGGTTGGAGTTTTAACAAAAACTCCAAAGTTCAATGTGCTTATATGGGAGCACTCTTTGGATAGATGGTCGCTTACAAAGTTACATCAACTAGCCAAAACTGTGAGGCCATTAGACCAAAGCGGACAATACCACGATTGATGAGATTTTGGGCTGCTACAAATGGTACTAGAGACTTTAAACAGGCTAAAAATGGGAATATCTACCTTGTGGTTGATTATGGGTTTAAAAGTTTTGTGTGCAAGTATGGAAGTACTCTTGAGATGAGTGACCTCCTAGGAAGTTATACCAATTTGATAAAACTGTGAGTTCAATAGGCTAAAGTAAACAATATCTCGATGGTTGTGAGTTAAAGTTGTCACACTATGAAAGCTTGACAAAAGAAAAATCTCCCTCTCTCTCTATCGCTCTTCTTTCCACAATAAGAGAAATATCATAAAAAGAAAATCTCTTAAGAATCACTAGGTGGTGGGACCATTACGGNTAATAAGGCAAGACACAATTGTGAAGATCTAATAAAGCCACAAATACATAGTGTTCCACCATGTGATCGAGTAAAGATAAGAGGGATTAAAAAAAATAAGATTATGTTGACTGTAGTTGTTGATTGCGTTCAATTTCTTCTACAGCAAGTATTGTCATTTCGTGGATATGATGAATCATTTGAATCAGCTAATCAAGAAAATTATTTGGAGCTATTTCATTTTCTTGATAATCATAATAAAGAAATCAAGAAAGTTACATTTAAAAATGTCAGCACAAAATTACAATTAATTTCACCAAATTTTCAAAAAAAACTTTGTCAAGTTGTAACTGTTGAGACTTTAGCTTATATCATGAAAAATATATGTGATTATTACTTCTCCATTATTGTTGAAGAGTCTCGTGATGTGTCAACAAAGGAACAGTTGGCTGTCGTTGTGAGATATGTTGATAAAAATAGACAAGTTATTGAAAGATTTATTAGAGTTAAATATATTTTCTCAACAACTTCAGTTGCACTCAAAACAGCTCTTGAATTCATATTTGCAAAACATTTATAAAGTTTACATAGAATACGTGGTCAAGGCTATGACGGGGCATCCAATATGCGAGGCAAGTTCAATAGTTTTAAAGCACTCATTCTTAATGATAATTCTCAAGCATTCTATATTCATTGCTTCATCCATTAGCTTGAGTTACGATTGGTAACTGTAGCAAAAAATTATTAGCAAATTAAACAACTTTTTGAGTTCACTTCAAGAATCCTAAATACAACTGGAGCTTCTTGTAATGAGTGATACTCTTAAAATAATTTAACATGAAAAAATTATTTTGCATATTAGAGATTAGAATTAATTAGTAGTTGCGGTTTGAATCAAGAAACTACTTTGCAATGAGCTAGAGACACCCGTGTGAGCTCGCATTTTGATACTTTAATTGGTCTCATGAAAATGTATGCATCTGTACTTGAAGTGTTTGATATTATAAAAGATGACGGAGTGTATGATTATAATTGAAGCATGTGTTTTAAGTGATGCAAAAGAAAGTTTTGACTTTGTCTTCACGTTGGATTTAATGATTAATATGTTAGGGGTTACAAATAAATTGCTACAATCTTTACAAAAAAAAAGACCAAGATATTGTTAATTTGATGAAATTAGTATATGTATCAAAACAACGATTGCAAATAATGTGAGAGAATGGATGAGATTCCTTATTAAGAGAAGTGTCTCGCTTTTGTAATGTTTTTTTAAATTGAGGTTCTAAATATGAACTCCTCTTTTAAGGCTCGACAAAGATCAACACGGAGAGGTGAAGAAATTACAAATTTACATCATTATCGTGTTGAGTTGTTCAATAATGTGATTGACATGCAATTTCAAGAGTTGAATATTTGTTTCTCTGAAGCAAGTATTGAGTTGTTTCTCTGTATAGCTTGTCTAAATTCAGGTGATTTATTCTCAACTTTGGAAAAGATAAAATAATTCAACATACAGAGTTATATCCTAATGATTTTTCTACAGTTGAGTTTGTAGCTCTCGATTAACAGTTATTCACTTATATTATTGACATATATTTAAGTGATGATTTCTCATTTTTAAGAGGCATTGTTGATCTGGCAAAACAACTTGTTAAGGCTAAGAAAGATTGTGTGTATCTTCTCATTTACAGACTATTACATTGGCTTTAACTTTACTAGTTGCCACTGCTACAATTGAGAGTTTTTTATTCAATGAAGATTATCAAACATCAATCACTTAGTCGAATAAGTGATGGCTGACTCAATGATTTTCTTATACCATACATTGAGAAAGAAATATTTGACTTGATTTCCAATAAGCATATTAAGCAGTATTATCAATTAATGCAAAATAGATTGAAAAGTTTATAATCTTCAGCATCACAAAAAATTTCCTGATGATTCAGATTATCATTCAATGACAATTTATATCAATTGAAGCGCAAGAGAAACATTCAATCGTATGTACAAATTTTTTCTTATGTACTTATATGCATACCACATAATCAAATGCTTCCCATAGCAGTACAAATGTTAAATTAAGTGGTTTTATACCACTATATAGAAAAACCTAATCAAATGAAGAAAGAAAACCTAATCAAATGCTTCCCGTAGCAAGGCAAATGTTAAATTCAGAGCGCTTGCTCAAGTAATTTGTGAATTAATCTAATTGTACGGGTTAATGGAAGAACAAAAAGCGCATAGATGTACCCAATGAAGTTATTTCTTTTGCAGCAACAAATCTATATTCAAAATTTAACACAATCCTATCCATCATCAGTGAACAAAGCATGGTGGGTGGACAACCTCCCTCCCTGCCTAAGAGTGATCCAGATGAATCGTGGCAGTCAACTCAAGCCATAAGGTTCGGAGACAAAATAAACCATAATAACCAGTACCGAGATCAAGTACTAACGTCAAATATCGGTATTATATTTCGTTTGGATCCGTTGCAACATTTAAAATTTTGGAGTATCAATCGCACGGTCGCAAAACATAGGTTCTTTTTTTTATATATAATCTAGCTAGTCTGCTTGAAATTTTAGTGTTCTGACTGTCATTATTAGAAAGATCAACCATTTTAACCGTCATCCTGCCGAAATTTCAGCGTACTGTAAGCAAATGATAGACTAGCAGCAAACCAGCAACACCCTTTAACCCGCACAAAAAACCTAATCCTCTGCTAACCTGGACAGACTTGGGGCCGTACTTGAACAGAACGCCTGGGAGCTGGTTTTTGCGATGGCCGGAGCTGGAGGAATCACCGGGAAGAGAGACAGCGGCTCCGCCAGTACCGGCGGCGGGGATTTTCGTGGACCGGCCACGAACTATGCCCGAAAACCAGGAGGAGGAAGACGAAGAGGAGGAGCTATGGGCCACTGTGGTCAAGGGATTCATCGCACGAGAACACGGCTTCCTCGCCTGTACCGTCGGATTGATATATCTCCGGGATTTCTTTTTACATAAAATAATACAACAACAACAACAACAATATCAACAAAAATCTTAATCCCATTAAGTGGGGCCCGGTATATGAATCCTTTTTTCCAAAAATTCATGTCATTATTTTTTTCGACAAATTTTACGCTAGCTATCGACTGCCTAACTCAACCCTCCAATTTATATATCCAGACTTAAGACCGACAACCACAGTGTTAAATTAAAAATCTGAGTGATATATGTATAAATATATAAAATTTATGTAATGTACTTGTAATTTTTTATTTTTTTTACTTTTTTTTTTAGAAATTTATGTATTTATCTCACAATTCTTATAAATTTACACATCTAATATTTTAAATTTGATATTTATATTTATAATACAAATTTGCATAAAATATACATTTGACCTTTAAAATGTTAATAAAAATAATAATTCAATGTGATGTTAAAAATGTGATTGTTGTGAGTATAAAAATTAAGATTTTTGGGATAGATAAGTAATACATAAAAATTGTGGGGTATTTATGTAAGTGCTCCTAAAGATATTGGATGGGAGGTAATCTTTAATAACATTACGTTTATTTATTTTAAATTTTTAAGAAAATTTATCCTTAAATTTTATTACATTATTTAAATTTAATAAAAAAACAATATAATTTATTAAACATATAAAATCAAAATTTCAAAATATTAAAATATTTTTAAGCGTGTGAAAATACATTAGAGATGCTCTTAAAGTATTTTACACCGACCTCCAAAAACTCCTTAATTATATTAATATTTAATATTTGTATATATCTATCATCTTGAATTTTATCATGAGAATATTTATAAGCATGCAATACTATTTTAAATATCTAAATTTATTCACACATTAAAAAAAGATTCAGCCATTACATAAACATCTAATAAATTAAATTATTTATTTTTGTTGTCATTTCATCCTATTTATTTCAAAATAATTTGAATAACACCCTTAATTATATTTATAATTAATGATACTAATTTTTATAATCAAGCTAATATAGTTGTTGTGTGTTTAACACAAACTTTGTTTTTAACATTTCTACAGCTTAATTCTTTCGCATCACATAAAAATATAACTATTTAAATTTTTAAAAAGTAATGTATTTATATATATAATTATTTAATTTTGATTTGTCTATGAATCACAACTCAGACAATAACGCGTAAGATATAAGAGAGATATGTAAAAACAGAGAGAAGAGTGAACAGTAAATTATATCAACTGTGTCGACCTTTACCGGCCTTTTTGGCTAAAATTGGGTTTGTCTACCCTCTTTTATACATGAAATGATCTCATTATTTATAAAAGAGACAATACAATACGGTGATATTATACTTCTGTTCTTGCTTTAATGAGGGTTGTACGGAGTATTCTTGGTATTTTACATATATGAACCTATTGCTCGGCTGCTCTCTGGCCCGGTCAATTGAACTTGTTTGGTTTTGACTTGGTAAGGACAGTTCGACAGGCTAGGCAAATCTTAATCGATGTTGCTAGTCAGCTGAGCTAGCTTCGAATTGGCAAGACTGGTTCGGCGGGCTAGGCTTGTTGATCGATTAATTTAGTTAAGTTGTCAACTTTCGATCCCTACATGATGAGCTCATGTCGGCAGAGCGACACTAGACGGTCAGGCATGGGGTGAATCACTGTAATCTAATTGATAGCTCGTTCCTCAATAAGGAGAACACGAGGGACATCTATGAGACTCTTTGCTGCATTGTTAATTATTGATCCTTTATGGGAAGCCTCGTGGGCGTCCATGGGATGGTTGGTGGTATTTGAGGGACTAGATCCTCCTCATACAGGATTTATCGGAAGGTTGACTACTGTATTGGATCAAATTTCTTGTAGCAATTGGATCGGATGCTTATTTGCCTTCTTTCAGCCCGAATGGTTCAGATTCATATTATTTGATCGTCTTTGTGCCTCGGTCCACTTTGGCATTGTCAGCTTTAGCCAGGACGGCTGCACTTAGTCAGATAAATGGGTCTCACGCTCTTCTGTTAATGGGTCTCACGCTCTTCTGTTAATGGGTCATCTTCCATCGTACTCTCCTCCTCTGGACCCTTAGATCTCCTCAGGATCAACACTGACATATTTTCGATATACATAAATGAAATTTTCATACTATGATTTAAGCGTGTACTTGGAAAACAAGAACAGGAAGAAGAGCACCACCAGATAGCAAACTTACGAATACCATAAATTTTCACCTCATACAGTAGCAACAAAGCTTACATATCTATAATTACAGTTTAAACAAACTTTTATTATTCAAACATCTACAGAACACAAATCAAAATCAGAGGAATAAAAAGTTTTAATATATGAAAAAAAAATCTGAGAACATACTGACAGTACAAGTTCTACAATTTTAGATTTGATTTAAAATTAATACAATAAAATAGTAAATTGATTATTCATATNTTTTATTATTCAAACATCTACAGAACACAAATCAAAATCAGAGGAATAAAAAGTTTTAATATATGAAAAAAATTCTGAGAATAGACTGACAGTACAAGTTCTACAATTTTAGATTTGGTTCAAAATTAATACAATAATTGATTATTCATACATGATACAAATTTCAAAGCATATTCAAGAGTTTTAAAACCAAAATTTTCTCCATTATGGTGCATTTACTTGACACTTACCACACAATTCTTATATATTTACATATCTATCTCAGATATTTACATGCATATCATTCAAATTTTTAGCATCACAACAAATATAACATTATTACTAACTTTAAAAAGTGAAATACACATTTTCATTCATATATATATATAACATCTATGCATTACAAATGTAAATATTAAAATTTAGGTGTTAGATACATAAATACATAGGAATTGTGGGGTAAATATGTAAATTTCCCTAAAATATATGCTGGAAGCCTATATATGTACATGTAAGGAAGAAAAATCTAACCAGAAGCAGTTGGCTTTTCAGGCTGAGTTATNTGTATTTACATATCGAGCACACAAAGTTTGATATTAACACTTATAAAACTTGGTGTCATAAATTTATGCATGAAAAAGTATATTTCACTTGTAAAAATATAGTGATGGTGATATTTGTGATGTGATGTTACCGATTCGATGGTGTGCATGTAAATATAAATTTAGATGTTAACTATGTAAATATATAAGAACTGTGTGGTTTATATGTAAATGCGCATATGAATATATTTATGATTCACTTTAACATAATACAGGACATTCAAAAATTCAATTTTTAAATAAAATGGATTATTCAATGAAACTTATCATATCCTTGACAGATAACAGTCATCCACAATCCTAATTTCTAGCAATAATTAAACATACTGAATGTAAGTTAGGTTCATTCAGTTGTCTATCTACTGTCAAGAAGATGAATTAGAAGACTTGTAATTCTACTTTATGTAAAAAGTCATAGAAGAATAAACATGAATAGCTGGATTTATTAACACAGAAACAGTCAGCATTGCGCTTGTTCATAACCCAAGAACAAAAACAGACAAAGAAGCAGCGGCATTTACATAGATAGCATGCACACAATTCTCATATATTTAATTTACACATAGCATTCAAATCTTTAATATCACATAAAAAATAGCACTATTAACACGTTTTAAAAGTGAAATATATATTTTCATGCATAAACTTAAAGCACTGAAGTGCTATGTATTTAAATATGAAAGTTTAGGTGTGAGATATATAAATACATAGCAATTGCATGTTTTGTAGGTAAATTTCCCAAATAAGTATTATGAAGCTTGGGAGCAGGAATTTTTATCTCCCATCCTGCCTTGCTCCCCTATTTCACAACAAAAAGATGCTAATAAAAAGAAAACATGAGGGCGGATAAAAAAGAGCCTAATGTGTGAAAACACTTCTAAGCATAATGAAGTCAAACTCCTAAAAATTGATGGACCATTTGGTGTAACGGTTGGAGTTTTAACAAAAACTCCAAAGTTCAATGTGCTTATATGGGAGCACTCTTTGGATAGATGGTCGCTTACAAAGTTACATCAACTAGCCAAAACTGTGAGGCCATTAGACCAAAGCGGACAATACCACGATTGATGAGATTTTGGGCTGCTACAAATGGTACTAGAGACTTTAAACAGGCTAAAAATGGGAATATCTACCTTGTGGTTGATTATGGGTTTAAAAGTTTTGTGTGCAAGTATGGAAGTACTCTTGAGATGAGTGACCTCCTAGGAAGTTATACCAATTTGATAAAACTGTGAGTTCAATAGGCTAAAGTAAACAATATCTCGATGGTTGTGAGTTAAAGTTGTCACACTATGAAAGCTTGACAAAAGAAAAATCTCCCTCTCTCTCTATCGCTCTTCTTTCCACAATAAGAGAAATATCATAAAAAGAAAATCTCTTAAGAATCACTAGGTGGTGGGACCATTACGGAAGAATATTTTGCACTTTTCAAGCATGAAAGGATGAGCATCATCGCTCCCTCTAAAAACATGTATCACGAAAATTATCTTTAACAAATGAGTAATTCCTTAAAAATATGTATCACACAAATAATCTTTAACAAATGAGTAAGTAATGGATAATGTTAGCGTCAATTTTTGATGTCGCGTGCTAAGTATGTCCACGCAAATGATACGGGGTTGTCTTCAGCTTCTCGTAGTCTAAGACATCCGATAAGACCTCCCGGTACGTGTCTCGAGCACAAAATCAAGATCAATATCGATTTAGCTCTACCCGAGAGAATTCACTGTGAAACGATGTAAATTCTGACACTGGACATGTTTGATATCCATTATGGTCCATTATGGTGCCTTAGAGGTAATATTCCCCCTATTCGGAGCTTTTGGTGGCCAAGGGTAGTTATTGAATTCTCACACGTGCGTTTTGAGAAAATTCGGGTTTTTAGACCAATCTACCATCGCAGGGTCCTAGATGCCTTTTGGCAGCAAAATCCTCAAATTGCCACCTCTGAAATGTTCATTTTGATCTATGGAGTCATATTTGAGTGATACGCGACTCTCCGCAGTGTCCGGGTCGATTAAAATCACCCTACGAGCACCCGGGTGAAAAATTGAATTTTAGACTGTCGGGTCGTACCCGATCCCAGGGGGATTTTCCCTCGATACGGTGTATCCGCGGGGTCGGCCCGGAGATGGATAGGCCTATTCTCATCCCTCGATATCATATGACGGTTCGAGCACCCATTGGAATCCACCACGCGAGCCTCGATAAAGAAAGGAATCAAAGAATTTTTTTAGGGTGGCGCATAGGCGCCAAGAGCCCCTAGATGGCGCGGTTCAGCAAGAGGGGGCGCATACTAGGTGCCCGAACCGAGAAGGGGGCGCATATGCGTTGAAACTTCGCATGAAACGATTCCAGACAGAGAGGGAGGCGCTTATGAGCCCCTCAACCGACGCTTAGGGGCACAACTAAATGTGCGGACCCGAGCAACAGGCGCATATGCGCCCAGACGTCCCGACTCAGTTAAACACCGCCATTTCACATCGTTTTAGCCCGTTTCACGTCAAATGGAGGGGATCATTTCAGGGAAAATTTGCATGGTTCCCATAAAGCTTATGGCATGGGTCAAGGCAAATTAAGGAGAGATCACATCAAATGATGCCATGTCCATCCAAGGAAACGCTTTCCCAGGCTATGTCGAGCAGAGAGGTCGGGAGGTGAAAAGACCATGCAAGAAGCTTGGTTGGTGTGGCAAAGCAAACAAAAGAGGAGGGAGGAAGCTAATTTGGGGGTCCACTATTTTTAAACTAATGGAGAGAGCTCTAGAGATAGGGAAGAGAGGTTTCTGGAGGAGGAGTTCAAGTGAAGATGATATTATTATTCTTCTTCTTCTTCCTTCCTATTTCTTCTGACTTTTTTTTCTTTCTTCCCTCCGTTGAGGGGCTTCTTGCTAGAGCTGATGAGAGCATTTGGAAAACTTGAGCAGGAGAACACCATCTTCTTCCTCAAGGAGCTTCTTCTTCATCTTGGACGCTTGAGAGCTTGGAGCAAGAAAAGGAGACTCTTCTTCTTCCTCAAGGAGAGAGGCTAGGAGGGATCGTCAGGAGCTTTGTCGGAAACTTTGTCGGAGTTCCAAACTTTGATATAACTTCGCTGAAACCACTTTCTAAGAGTGGTCTTCTTCATCCCGAAAGGAAGGAGTGAAGCTCGAGACCGCGCTGGAGCACCATCCGAGCGAGGACAAGAAAGAGAACATGTCTTCAACCTTCGCGGCGGTAAGATTCTCTCAAACTCTTGTGTTTTCTTTCTTAGCCGGCTCCAGGAGTAGTTTTTACTGGGTGTTGTGAGTTTTGGGAGCCTACACGAGGCAAATTTGACCGGCCAACCGGTATCGTCTGGCGGAATCGATTGTCCGCCATCGGACGATGCAATTGGTTGTACGATACCAATCGGCCCGGCCATACGACTTTGGATTGACCAACTTTGTGGTGTCGCCATAGGTTTTTGGTCGCCTATGCTATAGGCAAGTTGGCCAGTCGATGCTAAGTGGCACGACCATATGCCTATTGACAATTGTTTCCTAGAGGAAGCCCTAGGTTCTTTGATTTTTTTTTTCTATTGTTCTTTGATTTTTTTCTTTTGTTCTTTGATTTTTTTTTATCTTTTGTTCTTTGATTTTTTTTCTTTGTCGAGGCTCGCGTGGTAGATTCCTATGGGTCGTTAGACCATCATAAGACATCGAGGGATGAGAATATGCCTCTCCGTCTCCGGGCAGACCTCACGGATGCGTCGTATTGAGCAAAAATCCGCCCACCCCTTCGGGAGCCAAATACGGCCCCAACGGTCTAAAATTCAATTTTTCACCCGCGTACCCGCAGGATGATTTTAATCGACCCGGACACTACAGAGAGTCATGTTTCACTCAAATATGACTCCATAGATTAAAATGAACATTCTAGAGGTGTCAATTTTCGAATTTTGGAGCCAACATGCCCTGAACCCCAGCGCGGGTTGACCGGTCTAAAAACCTGAATTTTCCCAAAACGCATGTGGGAGAGTTTGATGACACCCCTTGGCCACCGGAAACTCCACATAAGCAGGATATGGCCTCTAAGGCACCATAATGGACATCAAGCATGTCCGTGTGTCGAATTTTACATTGCTCCACAGTGAATTCTCCCATATAGGGTTGAATTGGTACCGATCTTGATTTTGTGATTGAGGCACGGACCAGGAGAACCTATCGGATGTCCTAGACTAAGGGAAATTGAAGACAGCTCCGTCTTGCGTGGACATCCCGAGCATGCGACAACAAAAATTGACGCCACCAAAGAATCGAACAAGTGTGTTGTGTCGTTAAAGCATAATCCACTTGTTGGAAGAAGCTCAGTTTTTTATCAAGCCGAGGTTAGCCATGTAAGCGACATAACTCGAGCAACCAAAAGAGCTAAGCATCCTAAGAAGGAAAGCATTGAGAGTCATCTACAATCCTAAGGGGTGAGAAAGAATGCACACGAGACTTACATCCGACTCCAAAAAGGCGGGTCCAGAGGCTAGAGAAGCATGACTCGAAAAGGGTGGTCCAGAGGCCATAAAGGCATGGCCCGCGAGGTGGACGAAGCATGAAGCTTCGAATACCTGCAACAATAAGGAGAAATGCCAAGGAAACTTATATTCTTCTTTAAGGGATACGTGAGGTAAGAATAATGGATTATCTAGTGTAATCTGAGTCATCTGATGTCTCCTACCAAGCGTCGGTTGTGGTTCCCGTTGAGCGAAAAACTCATTGTTCAGTCAAAAGGCTGAGAAGCCCAGTGAGCTCTAACTAGAACCGTGACTAGTTCAATTACTGAACAGTATAACTAGTCAAGAATGCTCGATCATCTCTTGTGATATGGGTCATCTATCAACAGGTCGAGGAGGAAAGCCGAAGAGCTTACATCCAACTTGAATGCTATAAGAAGCTGTCGTATCATGAGGGGAATGCTAAGGCTCACAACCAATCTTGAGATCCGACTGAGGTATAAAACCTCAAAGAATTGTTACAATAAGGTGAGGTGCTAGAGAGGTTGTATACCAACTTGAGGGGTGCGCAAGGTAAGAAGGTTAGATTATCTCATGTAATCCAAGTCATCTGCTAAGCTACCCATAAGAAAACCACAAGAGTTAACCGTGGTTTCTGTAGAGTGAAGCGCCCATCACAGCAACCAAGTGGTCGTAAGACCAAAGCATCCAAATTGAAGTGGCAACTGACTAATAGCTTTAACGGGGCAGTTAATCGAGAAAGCCCGATCATCTTGTATGATCTGGGTCATCTATCGCACACTCGTAAAGGAACTGAATAGAGTGTCATATGGTCCGAGAGGCACTAAAATGGGTGGTCGTAACGTCAAGGATGTCAAATGACGAGATGTACTTATAACAGAGCCGACCAAAAGGACATACGACTCGAGAAACATTGTATGTTAGATGAACAAAGCAGTCCAGCAATTTGAAATGCATTGGCAAGGAGTACGCTTGGCACTTCCTACTGCAAAACATCACAGTATTATTGGGTATGAAGATATCGCGACTAGACACGAATCAGTTAGATATCTA